>VYZQ01020682.1:65562-77578 GCA_013400655.1 Mystacornis crossleyi
ATTTCCCATTCCAAGGGAGGCTCCTGCCTTCCTTTGGTAGACACCTGTCTTTTAAACCCAGACACCCTGTCATGCTGTGTCCCAAACAGAGAGCAGGAAGACAGACTATGCTCCCAGGAGACTGGGAGAAATCAAGGGAAAATTGGTAGGGAAGGAAGCACAGGGAAGCAAAGAAGTTAGCACTGGCCAGACTGAGAGGGAGGCACTGGCTGAACAGTTGTGGTATTTATTTGCGTATTAAGCTTAAAATGAAAAAAATGTTTCGCAAAAGAAAGGGGTATTATTAATGCTGTCTGGCCTTTGTTTTTCCTTATCTCTGTGAAAATATTTTCAAAATTATTTTTAGTAAACAGAAAAACCCTTTGGAGCAGATTGCTGCAGATGGTTTTGCTTAACAAGCTGCATCTCTCTGAAGATTACTAGTACTATTAAGTTGCCCTTGATTCAGCTGATCTTTTGAGATGGAAGCCCATGTGTGATAATATTGACATATGTTGATATTAATAAGTTATCATCAATATAAATAGTCAGAATTGTATCCATGCCGAAGAAAGGAAGAAGCACAGTCCAGCAGCTTACAGGAGGCAGAGATATTAGCCGAGGTCCAGGGCAGTGCGTGCCCTGGGTCAGAGGGTGGTGCCTTGCCCCAGGAGCTGTCTGCCTCCACACGCTCAGCACTTGTCACTCCAGCAGCGGGGACACTTCCCAGCGTGGCTGAGAGCCAGGCCCTGTCTGGAACCGGGCACGTCCCTTCCCGTGCTTCCACAAGAACTGCTGAGCAAATTCCTGAGCTGCTTTGCACTCCGCTTGCTCCTCGCTCTCTTTAATGGTGGTCTGCCCATTGGAGGTGTTTAGTCCCTTTTTTTGCTTTGTTTTCTTGTTCTCTGCATTGCTCTGAGTTTCATAGCAGAGTTGATATAGTTGCAATAGAGCTATTATTTCTGTCAATATAGCACAGTGTTTTTATAACAGCTTTTAGTGACTTAAGACACCAAAAACCTAATAGAGTAAAAGAAAAAGTGATTTTTTTTTCCTCTGTAACTTTTCCTCTATAAGTTCTTTATAGATTTTAGTATATATCTAAGAAGGTCCCTGGAATTCAAACTTAAATTACAGAGGGTTTTTTATAGGTCAACATCATTATTTTGAGTGTTGCTTGCCTACTCAAGACTGTGTTTCATACGTAGTAAAACACAGAGTAAATGTTCAGTGATAGCTACAAAAGGCTGAACATTATAGAAAATATTTTATCAGGGAGGGAAATTCACTACTGAACCAATTAATTTAAAGATATAATGGATTTTATCCCACATTGCTTGTAAATTAGTACTATAGAGTAAAAAGAAAAGCTGTAAGGTTGATGAAGAAATTACTGATTGAAGTTTTACAGTCTGTTCCTTGTAAGTGGTCAGAATAGATTCTGATATCAATCACTCCTGAATTTAAAATTAGCAATCTTAAATTTGCATCTGAGTGGTAAACTTTTGCAAATTTAGTTTCAAAGATGGATTTTTGAGACTTGTTGAGGGCTATTGAAAATCCGTATGCCTTCTGGCATTACCCTTGGGCAGATCTATTTCACAGTCTCTTTAGCTTGTAGACTTATTTTAAAAGCAGAGACACAGAAAGGGTCAAGAGAAATAGAAGAAATCATCCCTTAACTAAGTTAGTTGTGATTATATAATAAAGATGAAAGTGAAAAGCCTTTCTAGTGAAGTTGAGCCAGTAGACAGATTCCTGAGGGGTCTAAAATACGTGCAGGTTGCTGATATCCTGGCAGTGTCTGGTGTCGAGGCAGTTGCTGTCACCGTAAGCACAAACAACCCCACTCCTGTTAAAGTAGCCTCGAGGCCCAATATTTCTGATGTTGCAGCAGCTTTTCACAGAGGATGACTCAGAGGATTCAAGTAATCCATGTTTTATTCCAATTACAGACTGAGGGGCATTATCAGACCACAAACCAGTTCTCTTTCAGTGAATTAAAGCCCTGCACTGGAAGAAAAGTCTGGGCCATGCCAGCCTGCTTGGTTAAGGACACATGCTCTGAGGAACAGAACCGCGGCTGTTGGGGGATCCTGCTGTGTGCAGAATGGTAAGAAAGACAAAAGACTCCTTGATGTTTCCGTGAGTCGCCCTCCCCTGCAGGAGTGTTCAGAAGTCTGAACAGAGCTGTCTGGAGGTAACAGAAAGTACTGGAAAGGTGCAAGCAGTGGAATTGCAATGTCAGAGCTCTGTCATGGGTGGATCAGTGTGGGACTTTGCCAGTGAGGTGTCCTCCATCTCAGCCCGTCCCTCTGCAAAGAACTATTCGTTCCCCATTACAAACTTCTAGGAGATCATCATACAAAAGAAAGAAAAGCTAGATATTTGTTTCTAACTTTCCTTCTCAGTTTGAGCTCAGGTAAGAGGGAGTATATTGCTTGTTTCATGATGGACATATTTGCAATTGTAGATTATTGAGTGATATTAGAAAGGATTACTTTTTTCAGCATTAGTCTCAGCTTTGCAAAATGGTTCTTTAAGCGGATGTTTTAAACCAGTGAAAAAACGCAGAATTTTATACATTTAATATATTTATTTAAGTATATACCCCCACAAAGGGCGTGTGGCTTTGCTGGCTGCAGTGAAGCACTCAGAGCTCATCAGCTAAGTACAGTTTGGTAGCAAAGCCGTTCTCCCCCAGGAGAGTGGAGCTGTGCCTCTAGAGCCTGTGAAGAGAGGGTAGGTTAGAGAGTAGTAACAGGAATGCCTGGTGCTCAGCCTTGACTGTCTTGTGGAGATATTGCCAAGCTAAAGACCATTAATTCATGGAGGTTTAAGGGGAAATCCTGACCATATTGCAAACAATGTTTTTCAAATTAGGGCAGTTTTTAAATTTTGAAACAAAAAAAGGAAAAAAACTCCACCAAAGGGTTCAAAATAAATTTTTCCCATTTAAGACTGCTACTGTTGAGGTTTCTTTTCATCATCTGTCTTCAGATTCTGGCTGATTCTTAACGCAAGGAATGTGTAACATTTTGAAAAGGGTGAGTGCCTTTGCAGATGATATCACCGTAGAGGGTTTTTGAGGTGCTGCTTATCCTATATAGTCCTTGGGCAGATTTCAGCAGACATAGGTCCTTTTTATGGTTTATGAATGTTGGTATTCTTTATATTCAGGAAAGTAGCTGAGAGAGAATCTTTGTCCACTCCACAGGTGGTTTGTATCATCTCTTCTCATTCTGAACGTTGCAACATCAATCAAATGAAAAATAAAAATCGCTTTTTCCCTGAGCTGTTAGCAAGTGCCATGAAGATGGATGTACAGATACAGATTTGAACACGACTGGCATGGAAATCTTCAGGAGGAAGCATCATGGGTCAGAGGATTGGCAATGCCAGGAGCAGCCTCAGTTCAGAAATGAGGAAGACCTATACTCTGCTTTTAAAAAGGAAAAAAGGCCATAGTGAGAGCAAATAATGACTGAATTGTGGAAACCTTTTCTGTGGAAGTGCCCCCCTGTGGGGAGGGGCCCTGGGATGGGAGTCTGTCCTGGGACGTACGGGGTTTTCCCCTGTACCTACGTCCTGTTCCTGCTGGCCATTAATGTCGCCCCCGGCCCCGAGAACTGTGGTTTTCCCATGCGTCTTCAGTCTGCATTTGGGCCCCCAGTGAGGTGGGTGGGAGAACAAAATATCGATAAACATCCACGCAAATATTGTTCCTTGATTATTTCCACGGGCATATTTGTCTCTGGAAAGGTTGCTGGAACCCCACAGCAACACTTCTCTGTGGTGCAGGGTGAACAGCAGTGAAAATCTGTGTGTGATGATGAGAGCTGCTTAGAAAGGGGTCTGCTGAGACAGTGACTGCCAGAGGGAGTTGAGTTGTTGTGTTACACTGAACTGGCTCATTGATTAACAATTACATATTTCTACTGATGAGGAACCTGGAAAAAGAAATCCTCAGGTCTGTGCACAAGCAGCCTGCATGTGAGGGGATACTGGGATCTTGCTGCTTGGCCAGCAGTAGCTATCAATGTGCCAAAGTACTGGGGAGACAGGTCAGTGTAGCAGAGACACAGCAACGATTACATCTCAGGATTCCCAGAATACACTTTCATGTTTTGTTGCTGCCCAGAAACATCCAAGATCAAATTATTTAGGTGACAAAGTGGAGCAAAAAAACACTCAAGTTGGCACGGAGCCAGGCTATTCACAAGCAAGAGGGAATGAAGGCATCATTACTATCATCAGCATGGGACACCTGGTAATGCTACCAGATATTTTTTGTTTTCTTCAGCTGCAAACTCCCTGTTCCTCTTTGTAATGGTCACTGCAAAACCTCAAAGCAGTGCTGAGAACAGCTGATGATTTTTTACTCTTTCTGCCTAGTGAGTATTTATTCGTTTGTATGAGAGAAACACGTTTGGCATAAAACTGGGATGCAAGAAGACCTTAGACTGGACTTCTAACTGGTACTGTATGCAAAATGTGTAACTAAAGAAACCTCTATGATGTCAGATACTGTTTGGATACTGAAGCATGCTATAATTTGAAATGCATACTAAAAATTTTTTTCCCCACTTCTACCAAGCAAATACCTGTTGTGTGTCCAGCACTGGATGTTGATACACCAGGTGGAAATAGTGTATTTTTAGGAGACCATTTTCTGATTTATCCTGACTCTTACATTATTTTTTAAGCCTAAGGGAGCAGACAAGTCCTATTGAAAGTGTGTTTGTGCCTGAACTGAGCAAGAATAAATCACATGCATGTAGCTCTAGGTTGACTATTCAGTATTTGACTCACTGGAAAGCTTTGCATCAACTTTGATGGAGCATATTCCATAAAGTGCATTGCTTGAATGGTTGTCAGCCAATATCATGGCAATTTGATGTCAGTCATTATCAACCGTATTGCCAAAAATGGACTTTAATTTTAATATCACTGTAATGAAGATGGGAAAAATATTAATATATCATAGTAATTAATGCTTGGCATCATTTATCTGTAGACAAGAGCTGAATAGTTTATCTGCGGAAATAGTTTTGATCTACACTTTTCTAGTGTCATCACTTTTCACTTGTCCCTTGTTGGCAAATTCCTATGGTTTCATTTGGGGTTTGTCAAGGGTGGGATTTTTTGTCCAAGAGTTTGAATGTGAAGCAGATGACACAATTCTCACAGGTGAATTTTAGAACTCAGGTTTGTTGGAGGAATTATCTTAAATAGGATCATTTGGCTTATCCTTCTGAGATTTTTCTTATTATGAAATCTGTAAAAGAAAACCTGATGTAGCTGATACAGTTTCCAGCATCTAATATTATATTTGTCATTTCAGAGCTAAAAGTTTCTGAAAAGACTCTCTGAAACTTAGTTTGGCTTCAGATTTCGTATCATTTCATGTTTCATATCTAAACATTTCGGCTTTTTGCTTTAGTAATTACAGGCACTCTGCTGTCATCTTGGACATGGTTGTCTGTACCTGATATAGGAACAAGATTTCAGTACCTAAAAGATTATTTCTAGAGGTACTTCATATTCACATCAGAGTAACTGAGAAGGAATTTGGTTTGTGAACCTTAAAATTAGGGGATGAAAAAGGACTGAGGGTCCAGTTAGAAACTGCAGATTCCATTCAGAAGCATATTCACAATTTATCTATATACAGTAATTATCATCACAACATTTTAATTAATTGCAACTTTAAGAATTTTTTTTTGTACAATGACACTATAATTAAGGAAGTGTTTTTCATGTAAACCTGAAATTAAATTGAATATTAGAGCAGACAGGTCACTGTTCTGTGGAGACACCAAAATCTAATTTGTACTGAATTCAAAAGGCTCTTGATCAAGATCATGCACTAAGTCTGTAGAGGGGTAGATAAATTCCAGTTCCAACTCCTGCAGTGTCCGTATTCATGCGCCTCTAGAGAATGGGATATTTCTGAATGCTGTTTCAAATGCATATGCAAATTGAAATGAAATTGAATCAGCTTGTAGAATCTGAAATTAAATTGAATGCCTAGAAAAACACATGTTCGTCTGGATCTTAGAAATTTCTTGTAAAAGTAAGGTTATTGAATAATCTTTATATAAACTTTGACCTTTGGAGATAATGAGGTTGTGGAAATTCTTAATCATTTCAAGGGTACATCTGAATTTGCATTTATTCTGAGTCTTTTCAGCTCATGGCCCCTTTCTGTGGAGCTACCTCACCTTAAAGACACCTTTTCAAGGTAATCAGTGCAAATTTAGCAGCAGAGTATTTTGATCAGCTGATCTTTCTTGTTTCCTTGCATTTTTTCCCCCCTTGCTTTTCTTCACACTCTTTCTCATGTGATATTTGTGGCCAGTCCTTATCTTGCCATTTTCAGCACAACCACTTCTGGCTTTCTGGACATTTTTGTTTAACTTTGTACTACTCTCCTGTGCCTGTAAATTGATACATCATAAATAAATCAGGCTGTGATGTGAGGAGGAATAAGATTTAAGTTGAATATAGAGTCAATGTCATTGCAAATGATAAAGGAAACAACCTGTAAACATATTCTGAATAGGGATTCTTAAAGCATTGGTAAATGCTAATAAATAAACCAAAGACAGTTTCTATTGTATACCTTTGTTATTGATATATACACCCATATTGCTAAAATATTTATAGAATGAAATGGGAAAATATATTTGCTTCTCATCTTTCAACAAGAAACTATCAATAAAAGAAAACATGAAGAAATTTTTAAAGTGCATAAAAATAAAATAGCTTGGAGAAATTTTGTCCCTCCCAGACAATTGATCAGGCAGGCTGAGCAGAGTTTTGTCCCAAGTTTGAATCATTCAAAATTTGCTTGTTTAGTGGGAGGGAATTTCTCAGTGTGTGCCTGATCTGCTCATGTTCATATAGAAGAGAATCAGAGCAGAATGGAGAGGGTTAAAAAGCTTTGTGCTGAGGTGTGTGTGCCCCAGGGGGCTGTGCCAGCCGGGCACACTGCAGCAGCACTGCTCACTCCTGCTCTAGCCCAGTTTAGAACTTCTTCCTAAAGTCAGCTTTTCTTCCTGCCCCAAGAGCAGATTCAGCTGATGGTTTCTATTCTATTCTATTCGAGAGAACAATGCTCCTCATCCTTCTGACTGAGCTGTGTGATCAGCACTGAGGCACCGCCCTGTGGGACACTCCTGCAGTTTAAAGGGTGGAGATGGCTCCGAGCTCAGCTCCTGGTGCTCGCCAAAGCTGCCTCACATCACTGCGAACCTCCTGGGGGGCAGAAAGAATGAAATAGGCTGGAAGCAGGAAGGTGGCTTGGCATTGTGTAAGGGCAGGTGAGCAAGGGGAATGTTGTAGTGAGTGGACGGGAAAAGGATGATGTTTCTGTATGAAATGCAGTGATTTCACCATAGTTAATACTGGGAAACTGTTGCAGTAGTTTGAAGACCATGTGTTGCTTCTGAAGTCTTTGAAATTGGTTATGAGATGCAGCCAGCAGGCAGCTTGCTCTCTTTTTCATGGCAAGGCTGATGAGAAGGGAATTGGTGTCTTACCAAACCTAAATCAAAGTTGTAGAAAGAATTAGTCTAGAAGGTGGCACACACAGTGTGGGACTTGGCTGTTTCTAGTTGGTGGAAACAGATCTTTTATCATTGGGTGATTCCTTCTTGTAATCTGTTGATATAAAGCAAGTGCAAAAATAAAAAGTCATTCTGGAATATGGGTACCTTGGGTTAAATTTAATGGTTTTCTCCTGAAACAAAGGACAGCCAACTGATGAAACAAGTTAATGTCTAGCACAGAAATGTAGTTCCTAAATTTTTTTTGAGGCATTTCACTCATTGATTCTGTCAATGGAGGGGAAAGATGAAGAAGGTGCACACAGTATGTGCTACATATTCATATCCTGGAATCCAGTGTGTCCAGCCAAGTGGGCAAGGCAATGTGCTTAAAGCTGCACTCAGACAGTTTAGAGAGAAGTGCATTGCTGAAATAAGGCATCTGTGAGTCTGGGGAGATGGAGCAGAAATCACCAGCTGAACCAAGGACGTATTATCTAAGCAGATTGTCTGTGATAAGACACAACATAGTTGACACAGCAAGCTCTGGTTCTGTGTCTTTCACTGAGAAAAAGAGCTAAACTTTTTCTGCTGATCCTAGTAGGTTACTGTTTCTCAATAGACCATGGTGGAACTATTTGATTTCTAGTAATTTGTTCCTTCATGGGATATAGATAGAAACTGAAATTCTAATGACATGGACCGTGTTATCACCACGCTAATCAAACAGCTTGTCTCAACTTGTGAGTTTTTGTTTATCATTAAGAATTTCATTGCTATGCAGGGGACAGCAGGTGAATTTGCCTGTATAGCTAAAGAGAAAATGAGGGCTGCTTTTTACATAATGCACTACAGATGTTACCTGGAATTTGCTTCAGAATACATTAATACAGCTTTTGTAAGCTGCCTTATAATTGGCAATATGTTTCAAATATTTGAACCCTTGTTTGTTTAACTTGGGCAGGAGAGGAAAAGCGATGGCACCGTTTGCGGAAGGTGCTTTGTAAATTCAGTCTGTGGTCAAGCTTTGCATGCCCATAACTTTCAGGAAAAATTAATTAAAAAGTGCAGTCCATCACTTTTCTCTCAAGGGTGATCTGAGGCAGTTCAGGAAGATCACTGCTCTGAATGCAGCAAGGCTTGAGATCAAGAGGGAAGGACAGAGAGGGCTTTGGTGCTTCAGGGAAATCTTGTTTTTTGCCAGGCCCTTTTGGAAAAAAGGATACGTGCAGGAGCTGATGGGTGGCTTTGGGTGTGATGTGCCAAGCTGTCTTCAAGATGGACACAGTTTGTTACAAATGGGAGAGGCTGATAAAGCCACGGTGAGTCTGAGATGACCGACACAAGCCACCCCTGCGATGACCCCAGACACCCTGTACTGCACACTGTGGAACCCCACCTGGTAATTCATGCTAAAATTAGTATCTCATCATCATAGAAAGATGCTCAGTATTGAGTGAAAAACTTCAATAAATTGTGGAAGTGCTTTAACAGGTAGGGTAAGGGTAGCACAGCACAAGAAGGTAGAACTGACCTAAAATGAGCTGTTGTGTTTAGGAACCAAAATAATCCTGAACAGGAAAACGGAATGAAAAATCCCCAAACAACAACAAAAAAAAAATTATCCATTTAATATTACCTTTTTTTAAACTCCTGTGTTTACTGTCAGTATCCTGTGTGTCTGAATTTGATGTATTAAGTTCTAAGAGATGAAATTCTGATTGTTAGTGGGGTATAGCCAAGAGAATTAAGCTCTGCTCCTGGGAGAATCTGCAGTTTAAAGAAGGAACTAACACAAATAGTGTTAGAAGGAAGTAGCGACCATCTTTGTGAAGGATAATCTTTCAAAAAATATCCATGAAATTATAAAATTTATCATTAACTCTCCAATGAGAGCTGATAATAGCATTACCTTCACTGGACAGATTATGAAGATCTACAAAAAGGAGACAATATATATTATACAATTTCTAGCAGGTTAAAGGCTGCATGAAAACCTTTTAATTATTAGAAATAATCTAGGCAAGCAACACCTCCTCCTCCCCATTTCTAGCACCGCTCCAGTGCCTACGCAGTCCTATTCTTTTCTAGCCATTATGGACGTATTAGGTAAAGGTACACTTCAGAAATAGGAAGCTATATTTAAGGAATCGTGTCTCATTTCCCAGCTCTCTGTAGGTTTTCAAAGACAGCATTGCTTATATTTAGTAGCAGTTTTACTGAGAGAAGAGAAATAATTCTTTGAAGAGAGGTTGCTTTTTCAAAATGTTTTTCAAAATAATTTTCAGTCTTCAAATAATCTAAAACCATGCTAAGAATCCATAGCAGTGCCCTTGCAAAGGAGTAAATGATGGCTGGAATGGGCCAAAGGCTAAGACAGGTCAGGGGGTGAATTTGTTACTAAGTTTTCTTCTGTGTTTAAAGTGGAGATGACCAGATTGAAGTGATTGCACCAATTCCTTTGCTGGTAGGAATTTGTGCTGTTGTACTGAGCATTAAGAGGCTACTGGTATCTGTGTACAGGCTGGCAGTTTTTCTCTAGGGACACCCTCTAGGGAGGCAGCCCAAATATTATATAAGCTGCCTGTGTCTCTCCCACAGCAAGAACTGCAGGCAGAAAGCAGGAGATGATGGGCTAATTATTTGGCTCTGAGTTGAATCATGTGTGACCCCAGCATGAACTAACCAAGAGGGTCCATCTGGTTCCCCAACTGAGCCCTGGCTGTTGGCAGCACAGACCTTTGAGTGCTGCCCCAAGAACGGGGAAGAAGGGTGATGGAGGTGCTCAGGGACTGGAGAACTTGGATTTGCAATGAGCTGAGGGCCCAGAGATGAAGTGGAAAGAAAATCAAGTAAAAATGCTAAGGGCTCTATGCAGCTGGTGGAGACACAAGCACAAGCTCATTGCTGTTTGTTTTTGATTGCATACAAACAGCACAGTGATTTGGAACTGTGGGCAGATCTGCTTTTAAGAAAAACATAGAAATCAATTTTCTAGTTGTTATTTGGGGTTTTATTTCATGTTACTGAATTTCTTTATTTTCTAACTTGAGCAGTCCACCAAAGGCCATTTCACAAATACTATTTTAAGAAGTTGCCTATTACAATGTTTTGCCTTTCACTTATAAAAAATGAGGAAGGAAAGGACTTGGAGCACTTAGAATTCCTTATAAAATCAATAATGAGCCTTTGGATATACAGTGAATGTAGTTATTTAGTAAGCCTGCAATAGGTATACACATACCACCATGGACAAAGTATTCTATCTGTGAAACACTCATATTTGAAGTCTACGTGTAAGCTGTACTTAAGATTTCATTAACACAAGGCAAGCAGTATTAATATAAAATAATATTATATTCCAGGGATGAAAGTAATGAAATTAACTCACAACATTATACCTTAGGATTGTAGTTCCTTCCTGAGACTGCCAATGGAGTGATCCATCTTCTTCTTATTGTTGCAAGATAGAAACATTATCAGCTTTACATAGAATGGTTAACACCTAGTGCGGAGGAATGCACAAGTCCTGAATTCTGATCATGTGAGAAAGTGATGATACTGGTATTCAGGAATATTCTCTGGAGTGGGTTTTTGTTACAGGCTGATTTTCATGTTGCAGTATTTAATCATTTATAGTATATGATCTCTTACACCATTGTTCCTTTCTTTTTAAGCTATGAAAGATAATTGTATCTCAAAGAAGGGACTTATCTCTCTTTATCTAGTCCTCTTTACTCTTCAAGCAAAATTATAATGTGGATTTCTGATGGTTGGTTTCAGGCAATTGATTATTTTAAATCCTAAGTAGAGAAAGAGATTTTAATTTCATTGCAAGAGCAGTCAGGATAAATTAGTTGGGAGGGGAAAACCTCAATAAATTACTTTTTTTTTCAAGGGTAATTATCTTTAAGAATATGCAGGATAAGCAAAGATTTATTGGCTGAGCAGAATGTTATTGCTCTGGGGCTTTTTTGGGTTATTTTTTAGCTTTTTTGTATAAAAATATTTCTAAATTGGATATCTGTGAAAATCTTTAAGAAAGACATCTATTCCTGCTAACAGAGTAATAATTTAAACTGTCTTTCACTCTGCCCTAAAAATGCCCCTGAAGCAGCTTCAGCTTTCACGGGATAAAATCCCAAGCAGCCCCCTCCCTGCTGCCTGGCTGGGGGAAGCTGTGCAAGCTGACAGCAGGCGCCCACCACTGCACCCTGCAACTCCTCAGCGCACCACAAACCCCCCACGGAACAGGAGAGCGGCTGAGAATCCTAAAATGACAGCATGGACAGTTGTCTGGGTGCCATAGAAACTGCCACTGCAAGGAAGAGCTTTCCCTTCCTTGACTTTGCCATTCAAATACTGGGACTGCAGAGATTTTATAGAGGAAAAATAAAGGTGCCTGTGTGTTGTTTCCGAGTCAGGTGATTGTCCTGCAGTTTTTATTTGCTTCTTGTATGGGATCAGCTTTGTGCAACTAACTGTAA
>VYZQ01020685.1:0-15191 GCA_013400655.1 Mystacornis crossleyi
ATATTATATATATTATATTATACACATATAGATGTGTAACTATATATTATTATATATAGTTACAGCCATATTAACTGTAACTCAAACCACACTGGTGAGAACAGAACAAACCTGTAATAAAAATATTTTTGAGTACTAAAATGTCTGAGGATATGTTAAAGGTGCATACATCACGACAGTTTATCTTCTGTAAACCCAAGCTAACACTTTTACTCACAGTATGCTAAGACACAGTAGTCCTATTTAAAACATTACTTGAGGAATAACTTTTACGTTATGGTTCAGCTGTAATAACTACAACAAGAAGTTTGAAACCCCAGTATATGTTTCAAATAAAAACTAAATGCTAATCTGTATGAGGACAAAAGTTCACTCATTTGTCAATTTATGCATTTACACTTTAGTTCTAGAAAAGCAAAGAAAAATATTTCAAATGCTGAAAACTGACATTATTAAATTACTGCACTACTATTCCCCTTTCTCAAAATACATTTCCTTTGTATACCATTCCTGACCTATTCATGGCATTCATTCAGGCATCTTAATATTTAACCTCTTATTCTTTCTCTTTTGAGCATCTGCTATGTCATGTGCATATTATTACGCCTAAGAGAGAATATAAGAGTAAACAACAGGGTAAGAGCAAAACAAGGAAAGAGCAAACAATCTGTTTGCTTAAACTGTAATTAATTATCTGCTTTAAAAATACTTAATTTTCATAAGCCTATTGATTCAGCACCCTTGAAAATACATGAAACAATTTCTATACTACTATTACTGTTCTAATATTTCTTAAGATCTGTGACACTGAAAACAGCACTACTCAAATACAGCAAACAATATTTGCTCAGCAAATGAACACTACATTCATTTTTTTCCTAAGATGGCTTTATCAGTCACATCATTCTCTGTGAGAAAGCCCACCCTGACATCTAATTCAAGCCATGAAGCAATCTCTGAGACTTTGGCTCTTTCCAAAGTCGAATGTGCAAGCAGCAAGTCACCACACAATTCCAAATTATTTTTTGGGGATGTTGCAAGATGTTTATTATGCTAAGATAAAACTGATTATGTTGGGAATGACCTCTTCAGTGATCATTTTAAATTAAATGTTTTAATATTTTAAAACCCCTGTAGGCCTCACTGCAATTCAAATTATAAATGCTATTTATTTAATCCTACTCAATGAATAAACAGGACAGAAATATACCCATGATCAAAATTAGGAGGTTTCTTCTATAATATACTGTGACATCTTCCAAGATAAATAGAATCAAACACAGAAAATACACAGCAAATTCCACGTTCGTTGAGCTCCAGTTGCATTTCTTTAACAACCTAGCCCATTTGAAGGAGAAACATGCCTGAAGATTAATATAGCATGTCTTCATTAATGATTGTGACATATTTAGGTGTTCCTTCATTTGAGAACGTTTAAAATCATTGTAATGAACAGCTACACCCTTACTGAGGGGATATTTGCTGCTTTTCCTGGTTATCTTTTAGACACTCTATGAAAATAGTCCATTAAGTATTTCTGACTACTTGTATTTACGGTTTGTGGCTTATAAACGTGGATTTGTACTTCATCCATCATTTTAGGATAAAAAGAGACGCTTCCCCAAGTACTCAATTTAAGTTCAGTCTTCATAAAACAGCTCCACTCTTGGGTAGTGCAGTTGAGCGCCTGCCTTCAAGAATAGTAAGAATATGGAATTCTAAACATGAAAATCTGCTCCCTTGATGAGATGGGATTCAGATTTGCCAGATTTTTAGTCTGCTTCAGTCTTCACAATTATAGTTAATTGGGATAAGAATGTGTTACAAGAGAAAAAACAAGAGAAGGCATGATAATCAAGCATTATATACCTTAGTTACTTCTAGAAGTAATGAATTCGAAATAATCGTGATGCCACTGCAACTAAAGCTTTTCTTAGAGCTGAGGTACTACTAAGGACTTTCTCCTATACTGACCCTCAGCTAATGTGCAGCTTCTTCACAGACAAAATGATTTACAGAACTTCTCCTCTGCACCAGAGTAACATCTGCATGAAATTTATTGAGTCTTTAGCATTTTTGAGATCTGCACTTTGTAATAAACCCAATCACTACAGGCCAAGTTAAAAGTTGGAAGAAAGTATGTACAGACACACGGTGTGCCTTTGCAAAGTCATTTCCATAAGAAACTAGACTAAAAACTGCAGTCATAATTTGGAAAATGACACTTCCTTCTCCAGAACACCTTTTTTTTAAATTTTGACTTAACTGGTAATATGTGCCAGAGAGTCTGTTAGTATCCAAACAAAACTGTTTCATTAAAATCTGAAAATGCTGCTAGGCAGTCTTCTCACTTCTTTTACCTTCGGATACGGTCTTACTTTCATATGCCTCTGTAATAACATATTATGTAAAAATGGGTGTTACATATATACTTTCTCAGTCAAGCAGAAAGATTTTTTTGCATCCATTTGATTGTGCATCCCTGCAGCTAACACGTTAACTCAATACAACTCAACTCCTTGTATTTAGGTCAAAAAGGTCCTAGAAGGGAGGAGGCATGCACATATGCCTGATCCATGCTCTGAATTTGAGCAGAGAAGGGAAAGCACCACAGAGGAAGCAGTTGTTGCCACAATTAAACAAGCCAAAGAACACAACCACAAAAGGACTGTAAAAGATAACAATCCAGCAAATGCATGTTGAAACGCTCAAGGTTATTTCTGCTGTAACAGTTAAAGAAGATCAAACACTCTGTTTTCTGTAACGTACTTGGGCATGATAACAACGAATCAATGCTGCAACCAGCACAGAACTCCATGATGTTAACCCAGGATGGGATCAGTGTGGGTATTTATCAGAGGCACTGTCAAGGCTGGAGAACACCAAGTCCTTAAATGCCATAACCAGCTCCACCTGCAACCCCCCTCCCTCCCAGCAGGCCCAGGAGCCATTTCAGCTCAGAACTGGGCCCAGTTCTGGGCTATGTTGTTGACACCTCTGGGCTCGGGCCCTGCTCTCTGCCACTCCTGACCATTTGATCAGACTTGTCAGATGAGAATCAGGACCCAGCTCAACCACTGGTGCCTTTCTTGACCCAGGTGGACTGCAGCAGAGTCTCAGCCCTTGGCTTGTCTTCCCACTGACCCCTCCTGTAACTTCCCAGCATGAGAGGTCATTGGTCTCACCGTCAGGCACAAACACAAATGATGAAAAGAAATTGAGGGAAATTAATTATCAAGTAACACTCGAACAGCATATTGAATATGGACTTAAAAATTTTAAGTCGCCAAGAGCAGGGATGAGGAGGTTACTCTGAAATGCTGAATCAAACACTATCAGGCCAGTACTGAAGCAGCAAACTGAAAGATAAGGAGCAGTCCAAGGCCTTGTAATCGGACTTCTCTTGGGCAAGATGACAACAATGACTTCATCCCACTGAGAGGAAAACCCTGCAGACCAGTGCAGAGGAGGCTCACCTGCAGGACAGACTGTTCAAACCAGTGATGACCCCAGCAGGCGGCTGAGTGCATTATGAAGTAATAACTGGCACATGAAAAGATCCCTGAAGGGAGGCAAAGCAGCAAGGAAAACTAATGGTCTGTGCAGACTACACAGCTCTGAACAAAACAACGGCTGATGCTGGCAACAGCGCTCTGCTTGCAACAAAAACCAATGTAACGTTTCAAAACGGTGCAAAACCAAAACACTGCTTCACGGCAGTTTGTAAGGCGACGTCTATCACTGACTCGCCACAACTGGTCAGTGACTTACCACCAGTAGTCAAGTTCATTGATGATATGAAGAGAAAGTGCTTACAAATGGTAGCTCAGCAAGAGTACCACCTGTACCAGCATTCACAAGATGCAACAGACAGACTGAAGCTCTCCCTTTTCCCAACCAGTATCTTTCATACTATATGGAGATCTTTGTTTAAATAGTAACAGTTTCTAATGTGAATGGTATTGCTTTCCTCTCTGGTACTTTCTGGCTGATAGAAAGCCAACAAGGAAAAATCAATTTCTCACAAGGCTGTATGAGAAATGTGGTGATGAGAGATAAAGATATAGTACCTGTACATCTAGAATAAAGTTCATGGATAACAGTAGATGACCTCTGAAGAAAAAGCATATAAAACCAGCGTACGTAAATGAATGCAGACTAACCTGTCCTTTGAGATTTCAAATTAAATATTGTTCATCTGTCTTCTTAGGCATGCTACTGCCGCACCTCAAAACAGTTAGATGCTCCTGTAGATCTTTTTCACTTTCATCTTTCCTTCGAGTTCTAGAGTTCTAGGGCTTTTTTTCGCTTGATTCTTTAATTTTTTTTTTTTTAATCAGTAGTCCTCTTATTTTATTATGAGCTTATCTTGCAATCCTGTAAGTACCTCCTTAGACCAGTTCCTGTTAATTTAGCCGGGACTATGTCACACTCAGACCCACTGTATTCAAGACATCTTTTTACTGATTTCCAAAACTATCTGCTTTCCCTTTTTTACCTACCTTTAAGAAAAATAAAATCAGTAGAATGAAATTTAGTTTAGGAAAGGCAATCTCTACCTTCAAAACCAAAATCTGCCTTAGACCTCGCAAAGTATCTGACAAACTTCAACAGTGCATTAGAGTAATCTGAGAACAAATTAAATTAGAGACAGACAGCACACTCCTCACACTAAAGTATTCATGGATTCTGTATAGTTTTCTGGCTTATTACTTGTTCATTAATGCTGGTTGGTTTTATTTAAGTGTTCTAACGCTTTTATAAAAGCAGAAACAGCTATGGAAGTAATAAGACTAGTAGCACTACTACAACATTTCAACATATTTTTGAAAATACAATGTATGCATTTCAGCGCTTCTGATTTTACATGTGACCTCTCTGAAAAATAAAAATTATATCCACTACAGAAAATAAACTGTAACTATAGAGAAAAAGCCAGCAGTCGGGTGTACATTGTTTATATAACTTTATAATAGTTGTATATAATCCAGGTGTGCATAATAATTGCCTATAATAACCATAAAAACCAAAGCACTTGCTTAGTTTTCATGATTCACTCACCAGAAAAAAATTACGCAGCAACCTTTACATAATCTTAGTTATGGTAAAAGGAATATGCAAGAGTTATTATTATGTACTAATTCTAAACCCCATATTCTGCCTTTTAATACTTTAAATTCAAATATTCCACAAAAATTAATTATTTTTGAACCATACCAGAACACATTAAAAATAAGCCTAAATTTTATGGATAATCTCCTTCATAACTTAATATTCTTCTTTTATATAGTCACACATCATTCAACAGATTGTCAGATTATCTGAACACTGAAAGTTTTAAGGCCCTGAATATGAGAAACCCAAGTACTAGAAGTGCCTACACACAAACATACAATAAATAGTACAACATCTATGCTTTTTTAATTAACACTGGTATGTACGTCAAATAGTAAAAAAGTAAGCAAGTAGGTCTTTAGATTTAGTAGAATGAGAGACAAGCCACATGCATAAAAATAGTAATTCTGTAGATACGAAATTAATTGTTGATATTTAGGACTACAATTAGAGGGGAAAAAAGTACTGCCAAACTGATAAACAGAGGAAAAAGCCCAGGTTAATCTATCCAAGTTCACCGTAAATGGGAGGTCTTCTCCTGGGGGCTGTGGGCCACATCTAGCAAGCAAGAGACAGACAAGTCATACCAAGAATATGTCAGGGACTCAATACTTGCAAAAATCTGTATGCAGAAAGATCAGAGCTTCTCTTTTTCTCTGACAGAGGAGGGGCCCCAGCTTTTATGCTTTTCTGGCAAATAGAGGGAACATGGCCAACTTTCTTTGCATTTGCTGGCCAAAAACTGAGACAGTCTCTGTCTCAATTCAAACTTTAAAACCTTTATTGGGATGCATATGGCTGCACACAGAATAGAGCTTTATTGTAAGCAAAACGGGTAAGGCGGGAAAACCAGGACACAAAGGCTTTTTTTTTTTTCATTATGCATTGATTTCTTTGACTCAAATGCACAGAAAATGTATGGGAGAGTTTTGCTAAGTGTAAATTCAATCAAGAACAAGCAAATGAAAGTTGGTTTTCTTCTTCCGTTCAGGGCTTTCCACTCTTCACAACAGCAACCTGAGCTTCAATGCTGTCATACCAAACAATTCTCTTTGCTTTAAATCTGTGAACACACCTTCCTCAAATATTTTTACAGCTTTCCCACTAACTCATAAGTCAATTCTATGCAGTTTTCTATAAAGCACCATGGCTGAAATGAAGTTCAGAGGTGCACTGAAGCTGTTATACAGGATAATATTGTGCTGTACTGTTCTAACGGTGGTACAATACCTTTTGTCCTCAGAAATTTTAGCCTCAAAACCAGCTTGCTGTACCTAGCCAACAGGACAACTGACTGTTCAGGATAAACATTTCTGTTATCAACTTGCATAACAAAATAAAGAGTATGCGGAACAAAACAAGGGCATGACACAAACATAAAGGTAAGCTTTGGGCAAAATAGACAACATTCACAAATTTTAAGAGAATACACAAACTTGCCTCTTCTGGGAGGGTGGAAGTGAAGACCTACAGAAAACCCAATACTGTCTGTGCATTTCTACCGTTCCTACACCTATCAGGTAACAAAACTCCAAACAGATGTTATGATCTGAATCCTGAAAGAGAATTCAGGCAGGCGGAGTAGTCTAATACCATACAGACACTTGAAAGATGTTACTGCATATTTTAACACTGACCTGTTTTATAGCCTGCTGTCTAGGGAACTGTTTATTTCTACACACCACTACTGAACCTGGCTTGCAAATCTAGAATCACAGTTCACAAAGTATAAAGAATCCATTTCTGAAGAGGCTTCCCAGTATAGCAAATTCTTACAGTCCTGTACTCAGAAAGGCACTGTTTTTCCAGAAGCCCTAGTTGTACTATTACATGATTACTAGTTGTACTAGTAATATAATTATTCATAATCTCAACCTTAAAAACAGAACCTTTATTTATAAAAACAAGATGAAAATGGGAACAATAATAGTTTAAGAATTTTAAGACAAAAAGGAAGGTTCACACATTAATTTTAAGCCATACAAATCATAGGAGGGGAAGGATAACGAGGATTTGGAATTAGATGTTCTAAACAGTTGGTGCTGACAACACATTTTTCATATTAAAGTAAGTTTGTTGGCATGCACCCAGAATGGATTGGAATGATTAGAAAAAACAGTGAAAATACATCTCAACTGTAGGTATTATCCATTTATTAATATCACAAATTACCCAATTATTTTTCTAATTCTCCCAAAGTTAATCTAAAATTTTAGTATTTCCTTATCTTGGTAAAGAAGAAGGACCATTTACAACCCAAAATGTTGCTGATTTCCAAGGTATTTGTATTCCTTTATACAAATGAATCTACAAAATTTTAAACAAGTCTATTTTCCCTGGTCCCTCAAGTCCTTATATCTCCTATTACACAGAAGTAAGAAGTTTTAAGACAGAGTGTCATGGTTTGACACTGGCCCAATGCCAGGCACCCACTAGAGCTGCTTGCTCACCGTCCCCTGCCACAGGTAGGCGGAAGAGGGAGAAGGAAAAAAAAAAATTATTGAAGGCTTCATGAGTGAGATACAAGCTGGAAGAAACACTTCAAGGGCGAAACAGGCTCAGCCTAAGTTGCGAAGTGAATTTATTGCTAACTGAATCAGAGGAGGATAATGAGAAGTAAAACAAGCCCTTAGAACACCTTCCACCCCCAGCCCCTCCCTCCTTCCCACCGACAGCGCAGGGAGGCAGGGCAGGGGGGTTTGGTCAGTTCATCACCGAGATTTCCTTCCGCTGCTCTGGGAGAGGAGTCCTTCCCTGTGAGGCCGTGGGGTCCCTCCCACGGGAGACAGTTCTCCGGGAACTTCCCGGCGTGGGTCCCCTCTCACGAGTAGCAGCCAAACCGCCCCTGCCGCAGCTGAGTCCCTCCCACGGGCACACAGCCCTCCCAAAACTGCTGCGCCGTGGGTGCAGCCCTCCAAGGACACGCTGCTCCAGCCTGGAAGAAAAGGCTCTCTCTCTCCACCAGGTCTTCCACTGGATCACAGCCTCCTCCAGACATCCACCTGCTCTGGCACGGGCACCTCCCCACGGGCTGCGGGTGAATCTCTGCATCCCCCGTGGATCCCCATGGGCTGCAGGGGGACAACCTGCTTACCATGGTCTTCACCACAGCTTAAGGAGGAATCTCAGCTCCGGTGCCTGGAGCACCTCCTCCCCCTCCTTCTCCACTGACCTTGGTGTCCCCATGTTGTTTTCCCTCACGTGTTCTCACCCCCTTCTCTCTCTGACTAGAATCCAAAATCTTATGACTTTGTTTTGATTTTCTTCTTAACTATGTCATCACAGAGGCGTTACCAGCCTCTCTCACTGGCCCAGTTCTGGCCAGCAGCATGTCCATCTTCAGAGACATTGGCCATTGGCTCTGCCAGACATGGTGGGGAGCTTCCAGCAGCTTCTCACAGGAGCCACCTTTGCAGCCCCCTGCCACCCAAAACCAGGCTGTGCCAAACCAGTACACAGAGCTCCAGAATTTGCTGCACGAACATAATCACAGCAAGCAAAACATTCTTCCAGAAAGTGTTCATAATTGAGTGAAAGAGGGAACCATTTCAGCTGACCACTAAGAACAAAAAAAAGGCATTGAATAATTTAAGAGACTCATAAATGCCTTCTTAGTCATGGGTATAAACTAATGGTTAACAAGAATATTCTTTCTTTATAGCAAATCCAAAATGTTTCCATAACTATATATAAACAAATTTAATCTGCACAAATAGATTAGAAGTTGACAATATCTGCTTAACACAAACAAGAACAAACAGTATTAATATTATAATCTTTCTCCACAGTGAAACTGGCTCCTAAAGGTAGACTTTTAATGACCACAACATTCCTATACCAGGGTACTATGTATACACTTAACTTTTATTTTCTTTCAGAAAAGTTAGATGAGAATGGAAACAACTGAACAGTGCATTTGGGAATTCAACTGTATTTCTAAACTAGTTTCAACTTTAGACCTTTACCTACAAATGTTTTCTTCTTAAATACGAAGAAGGCTAGTTTGGCTTAGGTAAAAGAAACCACCTTCTTCTTCAACTTGAGACATCTAAAAAAAAATTTAAGAATTAATAAACAATTCTGTTTCATACTGCAAGTTAGTTTAACCTCGTATTGGAATTTTGTCATACAGTCTCTAAAATCTGTTTTAATTAGGGGGACAAAGGCATAACAAGTATTACAATGAAAACAATAGCACCCAATGCTACATGGACTTGGCCTAAGCTAATGTTATTTCATGAGATAATGAAGTACTGATAGCTACTTTCTAAATCCATCTAATCAAAAAAAAAAACCCCAAAAAACAACCCCACTGTAATTGTACTTAAATATTTAAATTACCCAGGCTAATGTTATTAGGAATGCCTCTAAATGGGATTGTCATGGAGGTTTTAGTAAATGACACACATATGAAAGCATCCATTTTTATGTTGTTTCTCCCTAAGACATTTCAAAGTCTACTGAGTGAACACCACCACTGAACTTCTTGCTTATATTTTTCTGAATTAAAGCACAGAATGAGAACAGATGTATATTCAAATCAATAATGGCAGCAACATTTTGTGTGGCTCTTAAGACAAAAATACTTCCAACAGGTGTCCAACTGTTTGATTTTATATTTTCTATTTTTGTTGTCTATTCCATAAACTGATTAAGAAAAACAAAAACAAACAAAAAAGGTGCAATCATAAGAAAACAAAGATACAGAAGGTTCTCCCCTTTTTGTCTGTTGTTTGGGTGTAAAAATGCAAACAACAGACTATTCGTGCTACACTGAAAATTTTCAAGGGCTCTAAAGGAGCCATATTAAGAAATATTCTTAATCTAAAAAATGCAGAAGTACCATAACACAAAAGACTTCAAGAAGAATTATCTGCCTGGTCCTCTTTGACACCTTTGCCACTCAATATGTTACAAAATCGTGGCCTGTGGCATAGCTAAGGAGTGAACTCCAGAACCAAGCAGGGACTCGGCCTGTTTGCCAGCCCCTCCTGCAGTAAGAAATCCAAGGGGTTCCAGCCTTGCAGAGATATTCCTGTACGTTTACTGCTTCCCATAAGTCTGCTGAAATAAAATAGGTGCGCACTAAGTGATCAGAAACTTAAAGCTTTCACAAGAAATATCTGCAATGAGGTTATTTTCCCACAGCTTTCAGTAGAAACAATGCATGTACTCACAGAACATCTGACATGTTTGAAAATCACCGAAAGTGTGACTATTTCTAGAAAAAGTTAGAAAAATACTAAACAATTATTAGAAATCTCTGCCCACCAATGCAACGCTCTGATTATAAAGGCATTTTAACATACTTGTCTAAACTGACCAGTAACTAACTGGTTGAAAATACATCTTTGAAAAATGTCAGAGTATGAAAATTACCTAAAATTAGAACAGAAGCAGAATACCATCTTCAAAACACAAACCAGCCTGGATATTGAAACACTGGGTTTTCTTTTTCCCCTTGCAATTTGGTACATAGCTAAAAATCCAAAACCCTAAAGGAATTAAAAAGAGGCATTCACATCAAGAAAGTTCCTCAAGAAGAAATCTACAGGTTGTTCTTTGATGTGAACTGTTGGTAGTGCACAAAGCAGTAGCTGGTCTGGTATGACCCCTTTTTATCTTGGTAAATTCCAAAGGAAAACTAAGTTGGTTTTCCCCAATTGTACCACTACAGAAAGAAATTAACCTAATCCAAGCAACAGAGTTTTGTACTTGGAGTAAAGGAATGCATTATGAAAATGTTTGAAAGAAGATGCAGTGTAACAAAAACCTCAAATACCAAAGATCACTGCAGTAGCATTCTTGCTGTATGCTGTAGCACAGACAGAGAAAAATACTGTGGGAGGAGAGATCTCACATCAGAGCATTGTCTGAAATAGCAGACAGCAAGGTCCTACTACACAAGGCAAGGTCAACGCAACTGGAGAGTCATCTGTTTAAGAAAACACACTATTATTAGATGTAAGTTATGCCGCACTTGTGCATACTAATAGAATAAAACCATTACCCCAAAAATAAATATTTGCAAATGGTAGCTTCAAGTTCGCTCTGTGTTTCTACTTTTTTGTCTCATTTAAAACATTGAAGTGAGTAACATAAAGAAAACTGAAAATACCTGAGCATTTAATTTTTTAATTACTTATGAAATGTTACAACTTACAAACACAATAGTATATTCAGTTTTCTTTTAATCAGGAGGCACCGCTGAAAATATTGTAACAAGTTATTAAATACTACTTACTGATAGCAATGTAGAATAAAAAGTATCCCACAGTGGACAGCCCTTTTGAACTGTTATGATATGCCTCAGACTACTGTGACTAAAATGTCACAGTACATATACTGGCCCACAGAATACACTTCCTTGTACAAGAATCGAGCCTGTCTCTATACCCAAATGCTAAGTCAAGCACACACGAGTGTCAGATGCAAAGAATGTAGGAGGCAGCTCCGTGGGGCACATTGCACTCCACAAGGTTTGTGTCCCTGCTGCTCTAAATCATTTACTGAAAGAGCTGATATTACCTGTGGTACCGTCACTGACACTTGATAAATTAGAGCAATGTAGCAGACTCTGGAAGAAGGATAATTCTGGTGAGGAGTTGAGCTCATTCCTCTTAGCTCTTGTAGTTTACCAGTTTTCAGTAAGTGCTGCCACATCAAGCTCTTGCTTGAACATGTTGGATTATTTATGAATAATTGGGCAGTTAAGAAGTACTGTGGATGGCCTAGTTTAAAATCAGTGACATTAATTATGTCTTGCACAGAGATGTCAGAATGACAGAGTATGTAAAACCAGAGGATCAGACTTTGATCCCACATCGACATATTTACAAATTAACTTCTTTGTTTCAAGTAAAACCAAAATTCTGTGCCTTCAAACAAAAGAAAAAGAAAAATATTAGAGACCTCCCAATATAGGAAATTCATAGAAAGTCTGTCAGTACTTTATCCTCAGCTCTTAAGTCTTGTTTCAGCAGATAGATATTTTGCTCAAAAAAATCAAGGAGTGAAATATGACCAGTATGTGGCAGAACCATGACTATGGAAAACCCCATCCACAAGCAGATATATATATATATAGGTTTGCCAAGACAAATAAAGCAGTATGCAGAGTAAGTTGGACTGCTCTCACATAATATATACTCAGTCCATGGTCTTCAAGTACATGTGCAACACCTCTCTTCTAAATTATTAAGAAGGCTCAGGAAGGGACAAAATCAATCTAAGGAAAAACATGGATTTCATGTTAGCATGCTAACAGCTTTTTAAAACAGAGACGTGATGAAAAGTGTTATTTACAAATGAATCAGACTGCATATTAAAGGTACAGACAGCTGTTAACCTGCTGTCTGCACGATCAAATGTTAGCCATTGCTCAATGAAACCATCAATGGCTACACTGTGAACAGGTATGAGAGTAAGTCTGTCCACGCTGGAGCTGCATGATTTGTTCCAATATTCCAGTTACTGGTATTTTCAAGAAGTATATAAAACAAAAAAAGAGATGTGAATTATTGCTAATAACATGTATCATTGTCATTTATAAAATTTAAGAGTCATAGTCATGACCAAAAATCCATTTTGCAGTAAATGCTGTAGAAACAGGAAAGAAAATGACAACCTGTGTCCTGAAATGCGGTCATTCATGTTTTAAAAGAAAAAACACTCTTAAAGAAATGCCTTTGTAAATATACACATAAATTAAGATGATCACTAAAAAAACACCTTAGTTTTAATGTTTAATGAAAAAAATCCCTATGCAAGTCACGGAGTTCTAATGAAATAATAGATTAATTACTTTTTGCCTCCCTTAGACCTGAAGTTTTCCTTTAACTAATTCTCATTTCAAGTCCAAGAACTATTGCTAAATTATAGCTGCTCTTCTCCAAAAAAAGGAAGAGCTGCTAACTTAAGCAAAATGTTTCCAGGGGTTATAAATCTACAATCTTTCATGAAGAGTCAGATTGTCACTTTTCAATATGCACCTTGCTTCTATATTGGATTTCAGTGCAGGTTCTAGTCACCAGTGGATCTTAACATTCATATTTCTCTTAAATAAAGCAGTCCTTTGATAAAAGAAATACTCACTTCTACAGGTACTTACAAATAGTGCTCAAACTGTTTCATGACATTCTTTTGGATAAGCTAAATACAGAGAATTTCTTTTTCTCATATTACAAATCTCCTAAATCTCAAATTATCATCTCCTTCATGAACTTTCTCTATGATCTCCAGTAAACATAGTTTTGAGAAATTTTTTATTCTGCAGTAGGGCTTTCATGTTTCTTCATCTAAAAGTTTTACCTTGTGGCATTTTTTTCCTACTTAATGTCTTGGAGCTCTGGTTTGAACATCACACTTTTATTGGATAAGGTGTATCACATGAAATCAGTGTTTACTGACAGGACAGGAACTGCACTGCCAGGTCTACAGTCACAAAATCTTAACAACAAACTTTTTACCATGTATGAAAACACGAATGAACTCATTACAGAATCTGAGATTACTACCTCAGCATGGCAGAACAAGAATGTATTCTATATAGATGACTAAGAAAGCAAGACTTTTAGTTATCCACTGCAAATTTACGCAGACTGGACATGCTCTTTTACATCTTGGGAATTTCTCTTGAGCACTTCTTAACACACAAAACATTGTATCTGTTTCTTGTTTCACCTTGTATGTTTCACTGCTCACAAATTTGCTTCGGTGTTTTTGTAATGATGACAAACATTGGTTGTTTGCCTCTGACTTTTCAAGGGATGTGACACCACAGATCAGAGATGATTATTTGTAGCTGGAAAGACATGACTTCTTAAACTACATAACAGTCACTGCTCTGCAATGATTACTAAGTGGCTGCTTCATAATTGGCAGGTTCTCTGATCCTCTTTCAAATATACAAATGTAAAGCATGGAAATATTTAGTGAACTTTTGTCATACAAACATAGAGGATTGAAATATTTGGAAAACTTTTAATAAAACTTTTAGCATAACAAATACAACAAGAAGGCCAATTCTGCTCCTTACACAAATGCCTCACTATGAAACAAAACATTTTACTGTTCCTTGAAGTACAGCTGGTCCTTCAGGCATTTCTGTATCACTCTTAATCCAGCTCTTTCATTTCCTTTATCAGAAGAAGCCCAGTTCACAGTCATCTGTATAGGCTCTTCCCTTTATCACCTGTGCTGGTGGCATCCCAAGAGGGTGCAGCAGAACACATAAGCATTAAACCTAGACACTTTGGTCCTGATCCTACAAACACTTCAGCGAAACTACTTCTATAAATGTTTGCAGACTTTGAGTCTTTCTAACTCAACAACACTTCATCAAGTGGGGCAAAGAGAAGCCTGGAGCTGGGAGGAATGCATCGCCCCTTCACGCCTGGGTGTCAGGGCCTGCAGCAACCCCAAAGAGCGGAGACCCACGGAGGAGAGGAGAGAGACAGCACCCCTGTCGCTTACAGCCACAGGCTCCTTCCAACGCCACATCTCCGACCAATCTTGGACTAAAATTTGCCAGACTTTAAGGTAAAAAATACACCTGTTTGTACAATCGCAGTGGAAGACAAAGTGACGGATGGATTTGTAACAATTTCTAGCATGTGGGCTAAGGGCAGCCCACCTCAGTTTTCTTTTGCATTTGGGATTTTCTTGAACCCTCCCGGAGGAAGGGGGAGAGCCCTTAAGCCGAAGGTCAAGCGGGGAGGGCGCGGGCAGCGGGGGCCGCGGAACAGCCGAGAGAGGAGCCCCCGCCCCCCCCCNGCCCCCCCCCCCCCCCCCCCCCCCGAGCATGGAGGCAGCGGACAGCCCTCGGCAACCCCCGGGGCCACGAGAGCCGGGGGGGCGGGGACCCGGCCCCAGAGAAGTCCCCGGAGGAGAGCCAGCCACGCTCGGAAGTCAAGGAAAGAGCCCATGAAAGCGGGCGGGAGTGAGCAGGGGACGCACCTTTCAGCGTCGCCCCGGCATCTTGTCCTCCTCCTCCTCGGGTCGGCGGTGACTCCAGCGGCGGCGGGGCCGCGGCGGCGGAGCGCTCTGCGGGACGGGGCCGCCCCCGCCTCGCCAGG
>VYZQ01020685.1:15347-51514 GCA_013400655.1 Mystacornis crossleyi
GCAGCGCCCCGGGCGCGCCGCGGAGCGCGGGAAGCGCGGCCGCGCATCGGGGCGGGAAGGGGAGCGCAGCCCCGGCTCGCTGCCTCGCCCGGCAGCATCTCCGGGGACAGCGCGGAGCCTGCGGAGGGCAGGGGAACGCGGCGTGGGTTCCGTCGGCGCTGCGGGACAACGCTGTTTGGTGAAGGCAGCAGTGCATCTCTGACTGCGATTTTTTTCATAAGAAGTACAAGAAGGAAGAGTCTCGTAAACTTCCAGTTTAAAGGAATCATTCTTAGTTTTTAAACCGGCGAGAGTTGGCTATAGCTAACACGGGTTTGTTTAGGGCGTTTTTATGTGAAGGGCACCGATAATCACAACGAAGGTATGCGGAGATTGTGTCCCAGTGTGGAACTATAAAACTTACAGTTCATTTATTTCATTCTCTTTCAAAGCAAGGAACTCGTCGTACCATTTTACATTATACTACCACTTGAAACATCAGATCTATCCCTATGTATTCTACTTTGTTACCTAAGCAAACACTCATCACCTCATTGCAATAATTATCTTGTGAGCATAATACAAGAGTATTAATGTCCTGTAGATAGTAATAATAGTGGAGAAAGTCTGTTAGCAAATAATCTATTCAACAAATACATCAAAAAAGCCAGTGAGGTTATCCACTGGTAAGTTATGTATTTTCAAACAGTTTTTACATTGTTATCTGGATTTTTAAACTATTTAGATCAGGTATAGTGTGTTACATGTTTATTCACTTATTACTTCCTGGCTTTACATTTATTATCTGAGTCTTGCCATGGCTTACAGACTCTGATTAGTAGAACAGAGAAGAAAATATATCCACTATATCCCCTACAGTAAAGCACCTTGATCTTTTTGGCAGGATACCATCTAAATAATTTATTGTTTAGGAGACATGAGACATGGTCAGTCTGAACTAATTTAAGTAAGTAACTCATAATATTGGTCATTGTATACTGAAATACAGTACATATTGTATAAAATCCAGGTCCTGTGGAAAATTTAACATTCCCTTTGCCTCCATCATGGCCTGGATTTCATTCACTGCATATAATATCCAAAAAGTGCCATAATACAATATTTTGAAAAAATTAAGATTTGAGTAGTGAATCTTTTCCAACTCATGTTTTGTGTGGTCTGTGTATTTTTCAGTACTTTCATACATTTAGATCCTGAATGCTGGCTCAAAATGCATTCAATTAATAATATTCTAGTGTACACTACAAGTTGTGTCAGTTGCTTCATAACAAGTCCTGCAATGGGTTTTCAGCTCTACAATAGTGACAATGAATTATCTTCCAAACACACAGGAAACACCAACCTTTCCACAGAAACTTTTTCCAGTTTCTCTCTGCTTTTCCATGTGTTTTAAAGAGTGCAGGAAATTTGCTATCACATTATTCCAGGGGAAAAGATATATAATTTTTCCTTTACAATGTGATTGCACTTTTTTCAATTTCTAAAATTCCGACAATAAAAGATATCCTATACTGAAAAGAAAGTGTTAGATTTTACTGAATGGAAAATTTGAAGAAATCACCATATTCTTGACTTGCCAAAAAGGCATCTGTTGTCAGGCACACATCAATGGGCCAACTTAGCATACCAGGGATCAATAACAAGCTCGAGAAATTTGTTGCATAATGGACCTTATTCTTGAGATCCAGCTCCTCACCTATGAATTGAAAACCTCTTGTTTCACCAGGACACTGGATGATTATTTAATAACAGTAATATTTTTGAACACTGTGAAAGTTGCATCTCAGCTATAACAAGTCATGCTCTCTACAAGATAATTAGATGCTCATTTTCTCCAGGATGACATTTGCTTCTCTGAGTACGGTAGGAAAGCAGAAATTACGAATATCACAAAACTGCAGGACTGTTCTTTTCCTAAAATGTATTTATGAAATTAAGAGTTCAGAAATTGCATCCCTGCTACCAAGCATTGCAGGATGAGAAAAATTTTAATATGAAGAAATAATGGTGTCTAGATATATCTAATAAAGTTGCTGCAAGCAGACCTGCTTGAGAAGAAGCTCGTTTCTTTGGGGACAAGTTGGAAAGCTGCTGTTAGGATTGTTATCCAGGATGTCTTTCCCTGGTTGTACACACAATGGAAGTAACTCCTTCCCAAAAAAGTCACTGATCTTTCCTCAAATTTGTTCCCAAGGTGGGAGAATTCTGCAGGCAGCCAGAATTCCACTTTCTCTGGGGGACTCCCACATCTGAGCTTTGCAGAAGTGAATTTTGAGCTGACTGGCAACCTCAGCGTTAAACAGATGAAGAAAGTATTTTTTTTTCTGGACTTAACTCACGGGTCATGGTTTCTTTTTAACATTCTCAGCCAAGCAGAGAGTGTCTTCAGAATGTTTCAGTTTTCTCTCTCACTGTACATCAGTGTCTACCCTGTTCTCACGAGAACTCACTGTTAGTCATCACATTGTACCCTACTGCTCCATCAGGCTTGACAATATAGAAAGACAACACATCCAGCTCAAATACAGTATTTATAGGTAGAGAAAAATACAGGACTGCCAGAAAATACTGATGTGTCTCACAGTCTTCTACCAACCATGCATTTTGAAGTTTGGGTTACAGAACTGATTTAGAGATGAACTTCAAAGTGATTCATAAATATTAAATTCCACACATTCCCATGAGATGGTAAGTATTACTCACATTATACAGATGGGGAAACTAAAGCAATGTGAGTTTACTTGGGCAATTTTCCCATCAGGAAAAAAAGTAACAACACTGGCAGCATCAGTACTCAAGAATACCTGACCTTTTTTCTGCACTCAGTCTGAACTATGTATCACTTGCCTAAACCATGCAGTATAATATATAAAGGAATATTTTGTTTTTAATTGTGGTATTATATAGCAATATTTTCAAACAATTTATTTAACAAATTACATAAAACACTTAAAATATGCTTTTGATTTAAAAAAAATAGCCAAAAGGTTTTTCCTTGGGCTTTGCTCCAAAATTCACCCTTCAGCTAGGACTAAAGGAAAGCACGCACGCTTGCACAAATGCAAACAGAAATTCTAAAAGAAAATTAGAAACACATGAAAGTAAGGACTGAGAATGTTTTCTTAACTGCACTTTGGTTTCAGTACAGCAAAATTTTCATTGATTTACTAATGGATAGACAGTTTTCTTGTGAAGGAACACACAGGCCTTATTGCAATTAATTCCTCGCTTCCAATAAACCAATTATCATTCTGCAAAAGTACAGCCCATGGAGGCAGGGTGGTGACTGCTCTGTCAGGGCATCTCAGCTGTCTCTGTAAAGCACAACCCTACTTCAGTTATGAAGTGATTCTGCCCCATGAAAATAGTTCTTACAGAAGGGCAGTTTCACTTAAGACAATTATTTTACCAAGAACCTGATTTTGAGGCTGTTTGTGATTGCTAGATCCCAACCAGTACAACTTCTATACTGATTCAAAATAATAAATAAATAAATAAGACAAACTACTTGAATTTCAGAAATTGTTTTTAAATTATTAACTCTGAACTGGAGCTTTCTTATGAAGTCTGCTATTCTCCAAATGTTTCAGAAGCTTTGTAACTATATTACAAACTTATTATTACTTTATGTGATGTGAGGTCAGTTTTGCCTGACTATTGTAACCATCAGCAGTCATGGAGGCAGTTCTGAAAGTCTAATGAACTTGCTCAAAGACTTTCTGACATTTCAATTAGGAAAAAAAATTGTATCTAGATTTAAAAAAATAACAGTTAAAAAAAAGCTGAAACAATGAGCTTTGGAACTGACATGAGCTGTTTGATTTTCAAATAATTAATAAAGTCAAGCCCCAATTAATCTTTGGAAGAGAGACAAAAGGTTTTGTAGTAAACTTGAAAAAAAGCTCACACACTTTTTTCAATCATCTCTAGAAGAGAACATAGGGATAATTAATTATAAATATGGAATTAGTGCATTATCTTTTTTTTAGCTACTCAAGTTTTAGTCTGAGAAATTTCATATTTCAGTAAAGTAGCTCCTGATATAGATCAAAGAAGGCCTTTTATGCCTTAGTTGTATTCCCATTGTATAAGTGAGCTATGTTTTTAGTATGCCATTATTTTATCACAGTTTCATAAGTTAGAGATGGCATTAGAATACTGGTCCTCAAACCATTGGAGCGATAATTCTTTTTTATTTCATATTACACTTCAGGGACAATGGAAGTCTAAGTATTCATACTAGCAATTGAATAAAGTTAATAAATTTAATAAAATTGAATACTATACCAGAATTTTCTGATACTTTTCCCTTAAAAAAAAAACAAAAAACAGAGGATGGAAAATACATAGCTATTAATTGATTAATCTATGAGAATTTAGGGGTCAGTAATATACATAAAGGTTAGCAATATAAAAGTGGCAAGTAACTAGCACTTTCCTTCCACATCAAATTATACAGTCATGATGAAAATGTATTGAGAAGCCTGCTTTATTACTTTCCTCATATAGTCTTAGATTTGAAGTTCCTCAAATACACAGTAAAATCCTTAATACATTTATAATGATAAAATGTGTTGCTTCTTGCATAAAATTACATGGTCCAACCAAAATGGATTATTGTCCTGAGCATGTAACAATAACACTTGATTGATCTAAATTATTATATGTATTTGTCTTTTTTAAATGCCATTAACTTTCAAGTTCACCCGATTAATCCTGTTGAACAGTATTTCTAGGCTTATTTGTCCTGACTGACATTTTCAAGGGAGCTTCACCAAAACGTAGTTCCTGATTGTGTCTTTAGTTTGCATACCAAATTATTGCTCCACTCATGGATTCCCTTCATCTGCCAAGCAACAAGACTTGCCCGTGCTCTGTCATCCCTTTAAACAAGCAGCCAAGACAGTGAGTTATTCATGTAATAAATTATAAAATCTGTATTGTCTTTAATGCCTACATCCAAACAACAACCAATCTCCAGGTTGAATTAATATTAACCCCATTCAGTTCCTTTACTGGCAACCTGCCACAGTATACATTTGACCAAATTCAAGAACCAACACAAGAATTTGTTTAGGTAACCAACCAGAAGAGTTAAAGCCATAAGATATTTTAACTGTTTGTTTTTCTTTTAATAGTTGAAGAATATGGGTGTCAACACAATGGGCAATCACATTAGAAGACATGTAATTACCCAGTATGTTAATATTTTTCTCTTAATGTTAAGGTATTTCATGTTGGGTGATTCCAAGTACCCTCTATGTAAAAAGTGTAACTCAAAATCTTGTAGTGTTTTCACTGTGTACTGTAACTCACTGCAATTTTAATGCAGCATTACACTAACAGAATAATTGAAAAGAAAAATAAAGTGAGTAAAATCTTTTAGCACTATAATAGCACCCATGTTTTAGCCTGGTAAGCACTTCAATGCTTTGCTGAAATATATAAGAGGTAAGTAAATAATAATCTTGTGTTTTCTACAAAGTCAGGCTGACTGATTAGGTGTTGAAAATATGAGAGCAAGGGAATGCTTGTGGTTAATAGTTCTTCAGAAATGAGCATTTATGACCAGGACTTTCCACAGAAGAAGCCAGGCAATCAGACTGCGAAACGGGTAACCACTATTTAGCTCTTCGCTCATGAAATTAAAAAAGGATATTAACTTTGCAATATCTATTACAGTCTTCTCTGGCAAAAAGGAACATTATTAAATTTACTGTAAATTCTAAAAATGCGTATGCTACAATCCACTTGTAAAGTTCTAGTACTAAATATTTAGAGCAAAAAAAATTGCCTTGTTCCATTGTCACATCAGTGCGCATAGTTTCACAGCTAGTTCTGAACAATACAATTTTATGTAACCTTAAATAACAACAGAACTTTAGTAAAATGTTTTCTCTTTTATAATGAAACCAAAATAAACTTCAGCTTCTGTTTTATATGCCAGTTGAGATTCTTTGCAGTAATTCCTTCCACATCTGCTCTGCAGCTTTCAGGTTTATAAGAGCAGCATCTCCCGATTTCCTTTCATCAAGATATCCATATGCTGTGTTTTATAGACATGTTGGTACAGTTTAACACTGAGTCACTAATTACAACTTGGAGTCATATATATGCTAAGGCTAAGAAAAAAATACATGTGGTTATAAGGCATTTAATACTGAAAATCTCAGACATTCTAGCCAAAAATTCTTCGAAGTGTGATAACATACCAATAAAAGTACCCCTGAAATTATCACAAAAGTCATAAAAACAAAATTGAGAATTAAAGTAAAAAATAATAAAACTATACATAACCACCACTAGATTCTAAACTAATGACCTAAGATCACGTGCAGAAAAGTTACCAAGAAGATTGTGACAGCAAAACTGCTGCTAAAGAACCAAATAGTTTGTTAATGGGGCTGGTATGGAAAGATCTTCATAAAACATTTGTCCAAAACAAATTTCTAGGATTTCTGAAGCCAGTACAGTGTTGATATCTCCTGTTTTCAAGTTTCTCAGTTGCCAGTGTATTGTAAATGTGATTGTCTTTCCCGTGAATAGTCCATCATTCACGGCAGCATTTGAGGGGACAGAGAGCATAAGATGACCTCAAACCACAGTAGCCTTCACCATACGCAGGATCAGGAGTTTTGCAGTGTCCTGACTGATCTGTAGTGCTCTGTTCTCTTTTCTGTGCACCCTCACTGCACACCCAATATTCCTGTCCCCTTGAGAGTACAACCGTAGTAGCCCTCATTGATTCCACCTCTGAGAGACGACACTGTAAGCACAACTGAGGAACTGAAAGTAGCTGCTGTTTTTACAGCAAATTGTATGTAAGCACGGTATGATCTACATAAAAATCTGGGGGTCTACACAGATCTGTTAAGCTTCAGAAAAGAGATCTCGGCTGCAATTTTAAAAAGTGTAGTGTAACCCTTCATTCTTCTGTCTACAAGTTCCTAATGCACTAAAAACATATAAATGGCAGAAATGAAATGTAAATAATACTTTTTCATTAATTACCTACCTGGAACATTATTTCTAAGTGTGTATATGAAAGAGGAAATCTGTCTTGTCACAAAAAAGATCAGTAAAAACTTCAAAAATACTTTCAATCCTGAAATGAAGTTCTAAATATCCAAGGGGACAAAAGGCAAATTAGAAAAACATTCTACAAAAATATCTGTGGGCATCGGAGAACTTTGAAAGACCAGAACCCTCCAGAAAATTTTAAAGAGCAGAATCAGAATGGCAAATATATTTCTCTTGAGGAAAACAGTATTTAACTTTCTTGATCAAAACTGACATTTAGAGAGCTACAGACTAAAATAAAGTAGCATCCATTACCTTAAGCCCGAGGTTTCCAGGTTAAAAAAAAGGGATAGTAAAGAAATAGAAATGTGGGTATAACTCTAGTTTTCCTATATTTTTCCATGCTAATCATGGGATGCAGGCTGTAATCTGAAGCAAGCAACATGCTGTCAAGAGTATTGTTATATAATCAGCAGAGAACCAACCGTTCCTTCTCTTCCTTAAATCTGTACCCAATCACACAAACAGGCTTCACTGGGACAGCTTTGCTACGAGTACTTGCCAGTGAGAGAACAAAGATTTTCCCCCAGACTTTTCCTTTCCCTTTTCTCCTGCTTCTCTCCCCCTCCTAAGAGAACAGGAGATACAAGAGGCTGTTTTGTAAGGCTGTGTCAAGATGATTTATGATAGACATTGACATTAAAATTTACAAGTCCTGTTGATGCAGAAAATATGGTTAATCTGTAAAGTTTATAGCTTAATATATATATGTATATGTATATGTTTGTCATCTTCCTTCCTTCCTTGAAAAAAAACATCACAACTGTGCTGATAACATCAGGAATTAAAATAAGTCACCTTTTTTGCAAATTAAGAAGTAACAAACTGCAAAGAAAATAGAGCTACATGGTTCTGGCCGGTAAAGCAGAAAAGGGAGATGAATCATGTAAGCAAACGAGGCTTCTGGGGAAGAAAAGGCTACCTTGCTACTTGCAGTCCTTCCATGTGAGATTTCAGATCGCAGTATTTTGTTATCACTCTCCATTTTTAATAATGAAGAAAATGTTTTAATAATGAATAAAATGTTCTTGTCGTATGACAAGAATAAAAAACACCAACTAAGTGCTTTCATATGGACTCCCTACATACATTACTACAAATAGCAGAACATAGGGTCGTATTCATATTACATAAAGATGATGTTTAATGAAGAAATTCAACACACATCTATTACAAGGCATTGATTTACATGAAATATTTCTTGCAAAGTGAAAAAACCCCAATACAATCAGGTTTACTTTACAAGCAAACAGCTTTTCCCTTCACTTCCTGATCAAAACTCAATGACTGAACAATTTTTATGGTAATATAAAGGAATATTTGTTTTAAGAAATAAAGCACTAATGGGAAAACAAGAAAGTAAATATTAATATCTGATTCACAGTGCCCTGTGTATTTTTATAAAATAAAATGGATTTGCCACGTTGCCTGTTCAAATAATATTAAAAAGGTTTTTCCCTTCTCTAACATTACTCAGCTTCCCAAAAATTGTCCAGTACTTCCTATGAAGTAGACCAACACCTACCAGTGCCAGTTAACACCAGCAAAAAATACTCCATCCAAGCTTCTGAGGGAAAACATGTTGACAAGTATTTTTTCTAGCTCACTGTAGTACTTAGCTATGTCACCTCCTCCCTCTCTAATATTTCTCTCCCTTAATTTAAGTTGGTACAACCTTTCCCAACTCTACCAGGCTTCAGGCACAGTATGGTGCATCTATGCTCAAAAGCTTGCACAACTTCCACATTTAATCAGCTGCTCTGCCTGAAGAGGCTCTTCCAGCACACCTGCTCCCGTCCATAGCCCTGTCCTGTGGTGACCAGAGCAACAGTTACTGGGAAACCCTGGCATTGGAAATATTCGGCAGTAGGGCCTGGAGATGAGGTGCCGTATGATGTATAAGGCCTCCCCGCCTCAGCACCTGCACCAAGAACCTGCTCAAGAACTATGTAGGGGTCTCACCCCAGCCTCAAAATAAAAATTAGGAGCGGAACAGAAATACTTTATAAATCCCCCAGCCAAACAGGAGAAAAACAGAAGGCAACAATTACAACCTGCTGGTCAACTGCTCAGAGTATGTGCTCTGTTTCTATGCAAATTAGAACCAATAGCCCAAATTCATCTTAGCCCACCACAAATTGCCACAAAGAATTTAACAGCAAGAATGTACTTTTTATCCCTTCCTTTTTGTTTTTTAATAATAATAAGAATGTTTAGGACAGATGCTACATATCCAGACTGCATCGTACCCAGTACCGTCATTACTGATAAGATGTCCAATCTCATTACAAGATCCCTGCCAACTCACCGATGTTCACATGAAGGGGGCAGACTTCTCTCCTTGCTCCCTAGAATTTCAGAGGGCCTTGCCAAAGTCCTCCAGCACCATCTAGAATCTTTTGTTCTGGAAGGGGGTGTGCAGGACACAGTTTAAAAATCAGAGAAAAGAGTTTAAGAGATTATTCAAGGGTCTGCTGAGCAGCATTCTGTGTAGTCAATAAAATGCTTCAATAGCATTTGGAATCCTACTTAAATTTAATATTTACGCTGCATACACCACATTGTACTGAAATGTTTAATGTCTAAATCTGTGGATTTGGATTTTTAAGTGGATTTAATCTTACATCCTAAGGAATAAATTAAGAGAGACAGCCCCACCTGCCGACAGAACAGTCACAATACAGAGGGAAAATGAACTTCCTACTCGCTGGCCAGAAAACACGAGTTTTCTTTCCACCTCTTTCATAGAGACCCCAAAAACACTTCACTCCAGCAGAGCAAGAACTCAAATCTCTTTTTCCCTTTGCTCAGCATGTAAACCCAGATGACAAATTAGTTTGCTATCCTTTCTAGAATTCACTGCTCCTTGACAGGGTAATGTACTAACTCCATTCATTAGTGTCAGAAAATACAGTTCAATAAAAGCTAATTGAAGAATAATCAACTGAAAACTATTTGAAGAGTTCATCTGCATGTTTTAGCTCATATGCTACTTCCTGTGCTCAGGATTATAAGAACACTTTATCAAATCAATAAGGGGATAACTTGCAGTCCTCATAAGTATTTTGCAACTTCAGTGAAGTTTGTTTTCCAGTTAACAATGGGAATGCTTTTTAATTTGAAATCCTTTGATCTCCTTTCCTTTTGTTTGGGTTTTGGGGGTTTTTTTTGAGTGAATAGCATAATTCTGTAATTTTTTTTCAAGAGTTTTATTATCTAGTAATAGCCTTTGTCTCTTATGCTGTCACTAATAATTTCTAAATAAATATTTTAATACTATCCAAAAAGCTCTTTTCCCCCCCTTCCCTTGAAGCTTAAATTTCTGTCTATTACATATTTTTAGCTGTTCCAAAGAACACACAGAATTGCCAAGAGAAAGTGGCAACGTTTCTTTCACAAATAATCTTCCCTTGCCTATGCCTGGCACAGCCAGATCTCTAGGAAGTACCCTGCTTTTCCTTTACTTTAGAGCATGTGAAACAAACAGCATCGAGTAATTCTACAAGGAGTAATTTTTGAGCATACAAGGTGACGAGGATGCTGGATAGACAGGCCAACATTGCCAGTAGTTCCCCACGATGCAACTCATAGCCCCTCATCTATTTTTCCCTAAGTTACACCCAGAAAAAAAGATTTGTCACCTCCTCTCAAAGCTCTCAAGTACAAGCTTGAGAGGTCCAATTCTGTTATCTTCTGCTCTTACAAAAACTGACAACACTATAGAAGTAGCACTGCTGTAAGGATAATAAAAATTAGCAATCTTTCTGTAATACTTAGCAAATATGAATTTTTTTTCCTCTTTGGTGAAAAATTAATTATTGGAACACTAGATAATGGGAAGCACAAGGATGAATTAAGTATCACCTTGTAACAAGTGGAACAAGAGCTGGATTCCAATCATGATGCACAGTAATAGAACAAAACGTCCACAGAAACAAACTGCCACTTGGACACAGGAAAATTTAACTTTACTGATCTGTCAATGCTACAGTGTTTCCAGTTACTAAATTAATGTATGGAAGTTGATGAAGCTTCATTTTTTCACTAGCTTGTTGCAAGGCATAAGATGTGATGCAGCATGCTAATATTAGCAGAATTTGAGGCATATGTTCATGTTTATCAGGGACTGTTTGATTAACAGTTCTTTCATTAAGTTTTACAATCACCACTTTCAGTTATATTCCATTAATTAATGCAAAACCAGAGATTAATTCTTCAGGATCATTTTATTAGCAATGAGGAATATAAATCTCTTACGAAAATATTCTTAACATTTCAATATATAAGAATTGTCTATAAAAATATACTACTACATAACAAAGCCAGTAACTTCTACAAAACATACAATTCAACATATATTTAACAATATGTAGGACATAGTAGAAATCCTTTAATTAATGCTGAGGGTATTTTTACCCCCTTTTCGTCAAACAATAATTCACATAACATAGGAAATTACTCATTCTGATAGACAGAAGTTATCACCATAGAACTCTACGTATGTTCCCCCCTGAAGTCACCTGCATCTGCAGGAACATAAAGCCACAACTTTTCTTTGGATGGACAGGCAGTTACGACCCCAAAAACATTCTGCTGGTAGCTGCAGTGTCCTGCTGAAGTCAGTGTTCACATCTGCTGTCAGCACTGCCAACGCTGAATACATGCAGGGACAGAGATCACGTTTTTATTACCCTTGTGGGGCTGATGCCACAGATGAGCCTGCCATAGTTATAATGGTTAGAGAACTAAAAAACACACTCTTCCTGTGTCACTACTGCTAGTTAGCAAGGAAATAACTTCTAAAGAGGCTGCCTCCCTAGAAATAAACCTTCCAACAGACAGCTCTTAAACAAAAGCGCAAGGAAGAGAAAATACCATGGGGGTAGTTGTTTATTTTAAATTATGATCAAGGGAAGTGTGATCCATTTTGTCATTACCGATTACGGGAAGCACCATCTTGGAACACTTTTTGGAACTGGGAGTCGAGTTTCAGAATAAAAATAATGCGTTTAACTAGCAATATCACCAATGCTGTTATGTTGAGGTTACTTCATGCCTGGTGTTTGACAAATGCCGGAAATTCATTTTAATTACGTAGACCACCCTTGTCTACACAATGAGCTTGTCAAGTTCTTGGTGCAGATTTATTTAAAGGGCTTTTCGAGCATACTTTAAACAACCAACTTAACCTGAAAGAAATTGGCTGTTGCACAGTGACAGTACAAAGCCACCAGCTTTCTATAGAAGAGTTGGGTACATAAGGCTTTAAGGCTACAAAGTCTCACTGAAGACCACAGGCAATTACAGTGTCTTGCATAGTAAAGAACATATGAACAAACTTATGATGCATCAGTAACAACTAAATCTTTTTATCCCTATGTTTCTGTGCAAAATAACCAATAATTATTTTTCTTTCTATTCAGAATCCACTGAAATCCAAATAGTGAATGAGTATGTTGAAATTCAAGAGAAACTTTACATTATAACAAAACCATATTCCATCATATTACAAAGGAAGGAGTTTCTATTAGAAAAGTATATTCATCAAACTTTAAAGTAAAGATAACAACAGGACACTGCAGACAATGAACATCAATATATTTCTGCCTCAAAGCTCAGAAAAATAACTTTTGACCCTGAGAAACTTGCTGTATTAAGAAGATAAAAAAGATCAGAACCTAAAAGAATCAAGGCTCAGCCAGTTTCGTTTCAGATTCTCAAACTGTTAAGCTTTGAAGAAAAGTTTTACCATCCTAACAGAAATTCTAAGAAATATTTTCAATTAAAAATCCCAGCATTTCATGTTATCCACACGTTTGTAATTTCATTATCTTTAAGGCTTGCAATATTTATGTTTTCAACCTATATTTGAGAGGAAGAAAAATTTCTAAATTGAGGTGGTTAAAAAATTAAAGCTTAAATGTCTTTCATTCCCAACATCATCTAGAAAAACCAATTACAGAAACCAATTTGTCATGCTTTATCGATAGAGAAGCCCTAGCCAAGTCCTTCAGTCTCATTCCAGTTAAACAGTTCCCTAAAAAATGGATCAAAATCAAAACAATGTTCCAAAACATTGGTTTAGATTATTATTTTAACAACTTAAATATTTAGGAAGATTTAAGGACAGCAAGAGGAAATAAGCAGATGAAGCCATAAGGAAACCCTGTATGTCTGAACAAAGAAAAAAAACCCAATCATCTGGGGGTTTGGCACTAGAAATACATTAAAAGAGTTTCTGCAAGAACTTGAGACAAAAATTACAAATCACTATACCTAGATGTTGATTTCTGGTCATGTAGCATATTTTCTACATTTACTTATGTGTTAAGGGCAAGAAAACAGTCCTTTCTTCAGTAGCCTGTTTTTCTCTACTAAAGTGTAAACAAGATTCATTGAAATCATACGAACTAAAGATTTTTATGTAAGCTCCCACATAATTTTTATTCTGTACTGACAAAGCAGCATTCATACACTGTAATTTAAACTATTATCTAATTTTACTTCCTAATGTTTTTATACTGTCATCAAGTTTAGGCTACTCTGGTTTTGCCCTCTCCAACAACCTTACTAAGAGATACATACTGGATCAGCTCCCAGGGGTAGTCCATCACATAACCACATAAGCAGTGAGCCAAGAGGAGAGAGCAGGGCTAGCTGACAACCCAAGTTTGCATCAATCTGAACTGCTTTGGAACCACACCTTTATAAGTGACAATTCAAACACATGCATATTAAACATGAAGTGAAGCAGTAAAAAATACAGTCTGTTTTCTTTCCCTCCCCTGAAAGCTGTTGCTCAATGGCAGTGACGGTTAAGCAGCAGAAAAACAATCCCAGTTCACAGTATTAAGCAAAAAGGGTCCCAAACTGGAATTTTATTATTATGTGACGCTTTCAAGAGATAGTAAAGCAGTTTCCAGACTTTGTCAGCAGTAGCTGAGCTTCAGCCTTCAGGAAAAGCAGAGAACAGACAGCTGTAAGCAGGAACTGATTCTACCACTCAAGTGGAATCTGCTCATACCCATAAACACATTCAGATTCAGGGTGCTGGTTTTATCCAGAGAAATTTGGACAAAGACAGCTCCTCAGGATACACAGAAAAGGTTTTTCTGTGAGGTACTGAAAAATACCTGGAGGACAACTCAATCATTGGTCCCAGACAGCCCAGCTTCGTGAATGGCAAGTCCTGACTGTCAAAACTGATTTCCTTCTACTACAGGCGAGCCCACCTAGTCAATCTAGGAAAGCCAGTATGTGTCATCTTTTTGGACTTCAGCAGAACTTTTGATACTGTCACAACATCCTTCTGGATAAAATGTCCAGCACACAGCTGGATAACTGCATTATGTGACAGGTGAGTGACTGGCTCACCGGTCAGGCACAAAGAGCTACAGTGAATGGGCTGACATCAGCCTGGCGTCCAGTCACCAATGGGCTCTAGCCTCGGCCCAGATCTCTTCAACATCTTCATTAATGACTTGGACACAGGACTCCAAGGAATATGAAGTTTGCTTATGACACTAAACTGGGAGGAGCTGTTGACAACCTCAAAGGCAGGGAGGCCCTGCAGATACCTCAATAAATTAGGGGGCTGGGCAATCACCAAATATATGAAGTTTAACAAGGTCAAGTGACAGATTCCGCACCTGGGGTAGGGCAACAGACAGACTTGGGAATGAGAAGCTGGAGAGCAGCACCACGGAAATGGACCTGGGGGTCCTGGTGGATGGCAAGGGAATATTAGTCAGCAGTGCCCTGGCAGCGAGGAGGGCCAAGCATGCCCTGGGAGGCACCTGGCTCAGCATCACCAGCCGGGCAGGGGAGGGGATTGTCCCCTCTGCTCTGCACTGGGGCGGCCTCACCTCGAGTGCTGGGGGCAGTTTTGGGTGCCATAACATAAGAACAACATTAAGCTGTTAGCTTAATGGAGGACCACGAAGATGGTGAAGGGTCTGCAGGGGAAGACTTACAAGGAGCTGCTAAGGTCACTTGCGTCTGTTCACCCTGGAAAAGAGATCGAGGGGAAACCTCACTGAGGTCTTCAACATCCTCATAAGGGGAAGCAGAGGGGCAAGTGCCGCTCTCTCCTCCCTGTGCTCAGTGACAGGACTCGAGTAAGTGGCCTGAAGCTGTGGCAGGGGAGGTTTAGGCTGGATATCAGGAAGAGGTTCTTCACCCACAGGATGTTTGTGGACTGGAACAGGGTCCCCAGAGAAGCAGTCACAGCACCAAGCCTGTCTGATTCAAGAACATTTGGGCAATGCTCTCAGGCACATGGTGTGACTCTTGGGGTGTCCTGTGCAGGGCCAGGAGTTGGAATCAATGATCCTGACAGGCCCTTTCCAACTCAATATATTATTATGATTCTCTGCCCCTAAAGTACTATATGCATTCTATGCCTTTGGGACTTAAGTCCCTAGATCTGCCCTGACAGGATGTAATGCTTATTGGGAAAAGAAACATGTGACCAGACATCTATAAATCAAAATAAGAAAACATGCACCACCTTTAGTGATTTTGAAAAAAACATGTATCAAGTGTACAGAAGACAGCACTCTCTTTTAGGAAAACACTAGAGTGAGTAAGGAACTGAAAACCTCCTCATGATACAAAAGACCAAGTCAAGTTAAAATTTTCTTTAAACTCTACTGAGACAAGACCCAAAAGTATTTAACTTGGGAAAATCCCACTTCCTGATACTAAACATTTAGTCCTCCTGAAATGTGAAGAACATCAAGATCAGTAATACAAGTATTTTTCTTTAGTATTTTGTTGCATTCAAGACAAAGCGCACAAAACTAAGAAGATGTGCAAGAGAAGTGAAAAACGCAGACTTAAAAAGGCCAGCTGGAGAAGTGAGACTGAAGTTGCCCACTAGTACTGTCTGGTGTAGTGTGGATGCCTGAATGTGAAGTGTATGCATTGCCTCACCCTTCCACCAAGCTTTCTTCCACCTTTCCTCAAACCTCTTCTATAGAATCTCTGTATGACCTTGGCCAACCCCTGTTTCCTGTGATACTGCAATTACAATGCACGCTTGTACATTCTTAGGAAACAGGCAAAAGCTTTACTGTAAATCCTCCTAACCTTATGAAGGCAAAAGAGACTCAAACTTGGTCTCATAATACTATTGTATAGAAGAATATAAAAAGGGTCATAAGCAGCAATATACATAACCTATATTAAATAGCTAAAAAATACAATCTTTTGCATAGAATAAAGAAAAGTGCAGCTACAGTGCAGCATTCCATACCACAAGAAAGGGCTCATTTATGAGCGGTATAGAATTATCTGTTGTCTCTCATCACTGAGACTGCAGCTACTAAAGACATGTTTATTGGGGAAATCACATTTGGGGAAAAAAAAGGTGATTAGGCTGTTTCACTATGTCTGTAAAGTAAGTGCAAACACTAAAAATTCTTTTTAAAAAAAAAGCAAAGCTGATAGGTAATTTTCACAAGCTAATTTTCTCTTGATATTACTTGGAAAAAGGAAATAGCTTTTGTTCTTTTAGAATCCAAACTAAAATTAAATCTGCATTTGGTGTCTGTTTTGGGCAAAATAATAATTACAAAGCTTATAGAAGTACAAGCTTTATCTTTTGCATAAAAGCTGGTTGGTTAAGAATTATCAACTCTTCATTCCTTTCTAACTTTTGTACTGCAATCCCTGTGGTAATCAAGCACAGAATAGTATTAAGTCTGGGAGACTTATTTCCACTGCTCTGAAAAACAAAGAAAGTGTCTAAGAAGTAGCGAGTCAGGAACTTCAGGAAAATAAATATTGTGCACTTTGGAAAGGAAGCAACAACTTTTAAGTATCTACCGCCCATATTAGCATGCCTAAATATAAGAAAGGAAAGCACATACCTCCTCAGTTGCTAAAATACCTTCAATTTTGGTTAAAAAAAAAGTCAACTTACTTTACAGGATATAATTTGGTACTACAATTTGGTAAATTGGATATTTAAAATAAATAAAAATAAATATTGTATTTATATATATTTCAAGATTGCCTGTTTCTGTAATGAATTAGTGTCTCTACTGTTAGATTTCCCTCTCTTTAGCTTTTTTCACACTGTGTCGCCACTTACGAATGGCGGTTCCAGAACTGCTGGCTACTACACAAAGGGCACCACCCACAGTCCACCAAGTTGGTAGATGATTGAGAAAAAGAACTTGTAAAATAAAAGCAAACACCACATCCATTGTTTTCATTATTGATACAGGTCCAGCTTTCTCTATCTGTAATGCTTTTGTGAGAAATACCTGACCGCCCAACCCTAACAAGCCTATTAATATTAAAAAAACCCTATCTCTGCCACAATGTGGTAAACGCCACTCATTCAGAACAAACAATGCTATAACACATCCAATTAATCCAATGACTGCATAATACCAAATTGACAAAAAGTAATGCACAGATTTTCCCACCTTCCTTAGTATAACAATAGTTGAAGCTGCAGATAATGTGCTTGTAATTGCTGCTATAGTTCCTTTAAGGTGATTAGTGTAACTTCCTTCAATCCCTGTAACATGTGACCCAAACAGAAATGGTGGTCTGGCAATAAGAATCACTCCAGTGATTGCAAAGAGAGTAAACAGAAGATCCCAAAGGCTGTACTTCTCTTTGAGAAAGATCCATGCAAGCAACGATGTAAAAACAGGACTGGTAAAAGTTATAACAGTGGCATCAGCTAGTGGCATGACTTGGTAAGCGTAGTAGAGAAGAACCATTGCAGTAGAGCCAAGGAATCCTCGGAAGAAAAGAAAAATTCTTTTACCTTTTGGCCCCAAAAACCCTGTTCTGAAAAACAGAAATGTCACATTAATGTCTTGCTTATTTCACAACTAACATCCAAACACATTTACATATGGTACACACCTTTCTAGATGAGGAATTTTAATACTCAAATATTCTTAACTGTCTGATCACAGACCAATTTATTTCCATCATGATCCCTAATCACATTCAGAGCCCAGAACCTGTTCTTCTAATGATTCATTTTTAGCTTGCAAAATAACCCAAGAGTATCTACAAATTACTTTTATTTTTTTAAGATCACATCCCTTTGTAGAAATCAAAGCATTTGATATAGCAATCTTAGTAGAAGCCTCTACCATTCAGGGAGTCAAAGATTTTCAGTTTTCTGAATCATATTAAGAAACTATCAACTAATCTAAAATAATGCAGTTATGCAACTGAAGTCCAAACTAAAATAACACTGCAATCTTATTTGAGTGATAATTCTAGATCTGCTATTAAGAAATAACTTTAAATTTAAGCATTTTCTACACTTACTTGTAGTATATTAAACCAGGAAGAACAAATGCCATTTGGAAAACACATCGAAATGCACTCACTTCCACTGAATGTACATCTTCTATTTTTTTAAGAAATAAAGAGGCCACTGAGAAAAGGAAGGCAGACAGTATGGTATAAAACAGACCAAGTCCTGGGCACGCAGCTTTCTTCTTTGTCCCTGCAAAAGACAAACTACAGTTAGTAAGGCTCTATTAAAAGACTTCTCTGATCAGGCAGCTCCGCACACTGCAGTGCTCCACACATCTGTAGCGCTTTTTGTGGTGGAGAACAGGGGAACCAAAGAAACAAATGCAAATATTACATCTATTTACCAGACCTACCTTGAAACTACTTTGCACTGACCATCATGGGTCCTCTTTTTTTTCTTAAAACAGGATATAAGAGATTAACACCTGGGATACAAAACATCGCAGTTCTAAGTGAGTTAGTAGACTTAACTGCTTGTAAGTATCAGACTAGCACGGGTGATTTAATATAGGGACTAGTCACAATTCTGCCCAGGGACCAATAAATTTAACTGACTACAAAATAATCTACGGTCAGATTCTGAAAAAATTATCTTGGTAATCAGCTGCTTAGCTAACTTAGGTTCCTAAGCAAAAATTTCATTTACTTTCTCAGAAATACACAATGTAAAATCTGTGTCAGATTTTATAGAACATAATTTTTGTTATACCTCATGTTTATTTTGCAGCTAAGTCACCCTAAATTTACCTAGACCTACAAAAGTTTCATATAACATCTTTATCTTGCTGTAAGAATCCAAACATTTTCTTCAAATAGGCATCAAATACACATTTTTAAGCAGAACAAATTTAAGTAACTAATGCTAAAACATCAAAGGCCTGATGTCTATCATAATTCCATGAAGACCTTACTTTATGCTTATTTATGAGACCTCTCCTTCCTGAAAGTTTCCCAAGTCTAACGTTTCTATTCAAGTTTCCTCATTGCCTCAGGCTCTCTTCAACAACATACTCTTCCTCATTCCACTAATTTTCTCCACCCTGAACTATTAAAAAAAAAAAAAAAAAAAAGAAGCAAGGAAAGGGAGAACTGTGAGAGAGAGAACTGCGTTGAGGTCAGCAGCAGCAATCTCCAAGGAAATCAGCCCTTTTTGTTATTGCTTTGTTGCATAAAAGGAACAGTCTTTCCACTGAACCTAGAGGTGAACACCAGGGAAAATATAGCCCATCTAAAAATTTGAGTGGGATGTCACCTCACTATCTCTTTCTTTTTCTCTACCTGCATAAAACATTGGGAGTTACCTTTTCTTCTGCGACACCCTCTAAAGATAGGAGCAAGAACTCCATGTCCTAGAGGCAGTGTTTTGATAAAAGGGTGCCTCATCTCACATCACTGTGGCAGCCTGTGGGCCTTATGGATCCTCTAAAACATAATCAGCAGGATACTGCTGAGAGTTGCTTAGCAACTAAGTATGGTTTTGAGAGTTTTGGGGTTTTTTTAAATTAATAAAACTTGTCGCAAACCATTTTGATCCTCCTTGAGATCAGCACTCAAGGCTCAGAAACTGCATCTTACTGCAAGGAGGGGAGACTGCAGGCTGACAGTGCTAGGGACCCCGGCTTTACAACAGCAACCACAACCTGAAGTAGGCAAAAGGTTTGCTTCTCAAGGAATCCTGCCACACTGCAGCTGAAAGTGAGTTACAGCTTCTACTTGAAATATTTCTGTTTAGCAACAGCCACTTACATAAAACTGACTATAAAAACTACCACCAACCAACACTGGACCGGGACATCTACCAGCTATGAAACAAAGTGGACTTAAAAAATGTTCATGAACTATGTAATGCCTTAATCCACACAGTCACATAACAGAACTACAAAATCAACAGTCTCTAATATTGAAGCAAGAGGAATCAGACTGGCCTATAACTGAAATGGGAAATCCAAACCCAGGCTGGCTTATGGATGAACACAGAACAAACAGAACTATTAACTTTTATTTCAGGCATGATAGTTTGTCTGATTACTAGAGAATGAAGCCAGCCTAAATAAAGGAAGTGTTGAAATGGAAAACCAATCAAATTAAAGCAAAATACACTGAAAGGATCTTACGCCCAGAATGAAGATTTGGATTGTAAGGAACAAACAAAAACCAGAAGGAACTAATTTCTGTAAGCTACCCAATATACCAAGCCTATCAGAAACAGACTCTTCAGAATCTTGTAATACTAGAATTTAAACCACCAACATCTTGCATTGCCAAAGCATGTACTCAGTGCAATGAGAAAGTGTTTTATTTCCTTTTAAAAATAAAATGGTACGAGTTCTTCCACCAAAAACAAGAACTGCAGTTCTGAAGAGTACTTATTTCAATGTAAGTTTTAGGGAGAAGTTAGGTTAAGATAACATTCCCACCCCACCAAATATTAAGCCTCAAAATACTAGCCTAACACCATCAAAACAGTCAAGCACTCATGCTTTCTTAAAAGAATGTAGCAGCCTGAAAATCAAAAGGTTTCAAGCAGCACTCAAGCCCTCTTTTTTGAGTGGCTACAGATTTGGTTTTCCAATTTTATTCCCTGGCCATCTCCACAGGTAATGCTTTCGAACAATTTTCCACTCTTATTTTAAGTTGTAGGTAAATGCCTCCCACTGCGCACTGCGTTTTAGGTGTAAATTCTGATTGTGTTTTTAATGCTGTGCTTTGTTCCAAACAGTTTTTATACTTGCAAAATGCATGCAATTAAGAAAATCACACTTCTCACACACAAGCATCTCAAGAATAGTAGCAGATGCAGAAGAGTATGGGCTATGGGAAAGGTGGTCAGCGAGAAGATGATTCTCCCAGACCTTCAGGAAAGGCAGGAGAGACTCCATTTTGTAAAAAGCAGAAGTGCTCTCTTTGACTCCTGTAAAGTGCCAGGAGCACAACAGCCTGCATTGGAACTAATCATGGTCATGCAGACAAGATCTGCATGATTCATAGTCTTCAGTCATAGACTCAGTCAACAATATTGCGAGACAGGCATCCCAAAATCAAAGTACTCTTTCCGGTTAATTAATGCAAGTTTCTCAGGATTTCAAACATTTTTTTCCAACCCAAGCTTTGCCTCAGAAGTGACACTAATGTGAATTTCACTGGTGAAGGACTCAGGCCTCTCCATAACTCACCATCAACTCCATTTTCTGCTGGAAAGTCAGTTACAGTCAATTTAATGACAAACACATTTTCAGTGAAGTTGTTTTAAAAAAAAGTACTCCAGAAATAACTTCAGAAGTTATTTCAAGATAGCATTTAAGTTTTAAGAGGACTCCACTTTTAACGCTACATGTTGCATATTTCACAATAAGTTTGTGGCTTTATCAGCCAAACATCACCAAGAAGTGAAGCGCGGACTCGAGTTAGGAGAAAACAAAGATTACACTCAGACTAAAGCAATATAAGAATTGCCCAGGAAGTCACAGTCCCAAGTGCAGGGACTTACTGAACTGCACTCTCAAAGGTATTTACAGCGCCAGAAGTTCACACTGGCACCAGGCACCTCTATGTACCCGAACCTGCCAAGTCTTACTTTAAAACTTTAACAACAGGAAATACTGTTTTCCCGAGAAATAATCGTTCCCAAAGCTCCCTCAGAAGCGACAGAGCCGCCCGGCGCTGGGGATGAGCGGTCCCGGGCGCTCTGCCCGCTCCCGGGGCGTGGGGGGCACCGGGCACCCGGCCCGAGCCGCGCCCGGCGCACAGGCACCGGGTGCAGGGGCACGGAGCAGATCGTGCCCACCGCCCTGCTCATTCCTCCACCGGGGCCGGCTTGTCCGGTCAAGAGGAGTGGGAGGAAGAGGGCGAGACCGAACCCGCTCGCAGGTGACCCGCGGGCACCAGGTGCGAGCCGCCGCCGCCGGGGACAGGCGTCCTTTGCGGCCGCCTGAGTCCGCCCCGCTGCCACGTGCGGACAGCCCGGTGCCCTCGGGCCGCTTCTCCTTCTTTCGCGGCCCGGCAATGTCACCCCGAGAGCGGGTAGCCCAGCCGGGAGGACGCTGCCCCCTGCCCCGCCTGCCGGACTCCCCCTCCTCACCAGGTGCCTCGCAGCAGCACGGCCAGGACATGCCCGAGCAGCAGCCACAAGCGCGGCGTTCCTCGGCGCCCGCCGCCTCGACGCCGGGCGCCGGGCACAGGCGCGGCTCCACCGCACCCGCTCCGTCCTCCCGGCCCGGCGGCACCTCCGGCTCCTTCCCGCCCGCTGCCGGAGCAACGTCGCCCTCTCCACCCTGACACAGCACCATGAGGACACGGAGCTGCCACGATGCTACCGGCGGCTCCGCGGCTGCCGGCGACACCTGCCCTCCTGCGCATGCGGTGCGGCCGCCCAGCACCGCCCGCCGCCCTCCCTCCGCCCGCCCGCAGCGCCGAGCACCCGCGGGGGGAACTACACCGGGTCCCGGATCCGCCACCCCCCGCCAGGCCCCGCCTGGAACCAGCCGGGCGGCCCGTCCCTGCCGCGGCGGGTACCTGCCTGCGAGCCCGGCGGCGGCGAGCGCCCCTGCCGGGACAGGAGGCAGCGCCCCGCCGCTTCCTTCCAGGCGTCCCCCCGAGAGGGACCCGGCGAGGGCAGCGGGAGCGGTGCCGGGGAGCGGCGAGGCCGTGGTGCCTCGGGAGGGGGAGCTCTGACCCCGCCGGAGAGCGGAGGGGGCCGCACAGGCCGCGGCTGTTTCCGAGCAGAGGAGATAAAACACTGAGAAACGGTGACGCAAAGTTATTTTAGGGGCGTTTTTGCGTCATCTGCGCGCCCGAAATTAAAGTATCGCTGTGCGTGTCCGCGGCACTGAGCCCTCACTGCTCAGCCTGGACGGGTTCATCAGTTGCCCCGAGTTACCTGACCCGCCACAGCCCCGTATGTCCGGGGTGTCACGGTGGGAATTCCCGCTGGACCGGACTCCGCGCCCTTTGGAAGAGCCGGGATGACCTTTGGTGGGACCGTCAGTGTTGCCGTGTCAGTGGGCAGGGGCAGAGCATCGCTCCCTGCAAGAGCTGCTGCCTGCACCGGCTGCAGTCTCGGGTCAAAATGGAGATGGGAACCTGGTGGGCGATTCAGTCAGGATCGTTAGTAGGGTACAGAAATCATTTAGCCACCTTCTAGTGGTATGTTTTCCATAAGAAAGCAAAGCCGCCTATCGGAAAGGGTGGAGAGAAAAACAGGAGTAGCCCTTTTTCCTTACCCATGAAAAAGTGGAGAGTCAAAGAGGCAGAATAAATTTAAAATGCTAAATTTTTTCCCTTTTGAGCAAGTTGAGCTGTCATCAATAATTAAAATGGGAGGAGTTTCTATTCAAAGGAAAGATTTGTGCTCACATTAATCTCTTAGCTGCATAAATTAATCCGTGTTTATTTCTTTAATCTTAACAAAGGGAAATGTAATCTACAGCTTTAGCAAAATGAATGCCAAATGGTAGATACAAGCTATTTCATACAAATGATTTTAAGTTTTCCCTCAAGCTACCTCATAAAAGCTATTTCAAGCTTTCCGTGTTTCTGATTTAGTACATTTTATAGTCCATGCTAACCCACCAGAGGCTGTAAGTATTTCATTATCTTGAAGCCAGCATTTGATTAATATGACCAGAATTGTTTCACAGATTGTTCTTAACTAAAAATTAGATGTGCCACATCAATTATTAAAATAAGAGAAATCAATTAATAAGGTTGTGTTGAAATCAGAATTATTTCTAAATATTTAAGTTATCTGAACTCCTATTGCTATAAACCAAGAAAATCATTGAATATATGCTGCAGTGTTTATAAACAACGTGTATTACAGCTCCTATCAGCATAGCTCTCTACAAAGTCTATATTGAAAGCTTTACTAAATCTTTCCTCTGGAGATGCAAAATTTCCTGAACAGACACCCTTAATTAAGAAGTTACTTTTTCCTAATGCACTTCTCTGTTCCTCAGAGTTTGGTTTAATTTAGAGAGGGAGGTGCAAATAAACCTGGCAGCCTGCTGCTTTCTCAAGAAACTTACACTTCTCTGCACTCCAAGGCAGCTTTCACAGGCCACTGTGATTCACCAACACAAAAGTTAGAGCTGTCCTTTCCCCAGACAAGTTTTGGTGGAAGGGCAGTGGGGATTCTGTCTCTCAGCAGCCATCCCAGGCTGGTGATCCCACAGGTGCCTCAGAGGAACACCTGGTGCATGCCCTGGGCAATAAGATTTTTGTGGCTGTCTGCACAGTCACTTGCTGAGTTGCCTCTGTAGTCAGTAACAGCAGAAGCAGCTGTCTAACTCGAGTCTTCAGTGAAGAAAACCAGAGCCCAAACATGTTCCACAGTACAGATGCAAAACAAATTGTAGTGAGTTCTTACAGTTTCTGGCTATTTGTTAAAATGTGCAGATTATCTATTTATTTTATAATACTGCCACTGTGAAACTCAAAGTAAATTTTTTAAGTACCACAATGCCAAGTACTGAGCTGTAGAGAGTTTCAGAGACTGCAACAACCCCCTCCGTACCCCTCCATGTCTGGTTTTGAAAGGGAACATCTGAGGGCAGTGTTTGCTTATGCCAAGGTACATGAAGTGTTTTGTTTGCTCCTGGTCAAACTGCCAGGTTTATCTCAGCTTGAGAGCTTCCAAGTTCTCCCTGTAAAGTACAACCCTCGTCTCTGAACAAGGAAACAGAGCAGTTGCAGCTGCCCAAACTAACCAGCAGGCAAATGTAATTTGCAGTCATGCTGCCCTAGATTGGAAAATTAAGTACCTGCATAAATGTGACAGGTCGATATTTTATGCATCCTTTTCCAGAACAGATTAAGTCTCACCTCTGTAATACTGTGCCCAGAACCAGCTGTCCCTTTCTCCAGCACATCACCTATAGTATCTTTGTTGAGTGCAAAGTCCATAAGAAAAAGCTTTAGTAAACTTGGGCAATTCGATCACTGAAAATAAACTGCAGCACGAGCTAGAATGGCATTTATTTGGTTTCCATAATATCCTACGTGCAGAAAGTGAGCCACCTCCTGCATAGTCCCCATTCTCCACACAGGGAGCTTTCTTAGGTTACTCTTTCCAAAGGAAGAATATTGTCATCCTCCTGCAGAATTTAGACAGACAGTTTTTGTCATTATAAATGCCAGGAACAAGCCTTCAGTGCAGGCTGAGATACAGGCCTGACAGGTACTTTAAAGTCCTGTAATGAGTCGCTAGTCTTGGTCTGTGTGCCTGGTAAGGGACGCACTGGTGTTTGGTTTCCATCTCCCTCCTGCAAATGCTGTCTCTGACTCCTCAGAGTGGCTTTCCAGAAGAATTAACAAGCATAAATGACAAAGCAATTGAGTCTTGTGGAGAACCGTGGGACTTTTCTGAGATTATAAGAACTTTATCCACTATCACATCATTTCTTTTATCCGCTGCTGGTATATTCTAATAAGCTTTTTGGAACACTGCTGCTCTTGGAGGTTTAGTGAGAACTAAATTAATGTAAACTGACCTATCCCTTACTCACCTCTCCTAAGGAGACTTGCAGAGCTCCAGCAGGAAAGACGTCTGGATTCCTGGTACTGCACGTGGAACACCCTGGTGACATCTATCGCAGTTTGATCTGAACATAGCAATGTCAGCACTGTTAAATACTGCTAAAGCTATAAAAGTAGTAGATTTAAATCAAAACAGTAGTCCATACCGATGGCTTTTATTCTGTAATGCTAATTCTGTAAAACCAATTTTTTAAAGTTTGTCTAGCAAAAAGTTCATCAAAAGAAACATAGACTAAAGCGAAGGAAGTAACAGAATAAATAATAAACTTGCATGGTTTCCTTTCCTTCTGAAAAGGTTTAACAAAAAAACAGATAAGAATTACTTCCTCAGCTTCTGAAATGGATCCAGCTCTTAAGTGCATTGTAATAACCATTTACCTCTGCACCCGAGCGCCATAAAACAGATGATTATTGCAGCACCAAGGAATTTCATTGTCCTGGTCATTCATTCAAACTTCTGTCCAACCCAGAGTTGTTTGGAAATCACAGAATAGCTGAGGCTGATGGGCACATCTGGTGGCTTGAGAGGTCATCTACTCCACCCCCCGCGGCTCAAAGCAGGGTCAGCTAGAGTTCAAGACTCTCTCTTGGGATTTTGAGTATCTCCAAGGTTGGAGACTGCACCACCTCTCTGGGCAACGTGCTCCCGTGTTCGATCACCCAGTAAAAACAATTTTTAAAAAAATTTATGTTTAAAATGAATGAACACTTGTAGTCTCGCAGCCCAGTGAAAACATGGTCCGTATGAGCCCCTGCCTCCCCATCAAAATTCCAGTGTCTGTCTTAGTGGGTTTTATGTCCATCTTAGGTGTTAGAGACCTGTATTTTTCAGCTTCCCTGTTAAGGTGGATGGTGAATGATTCTCAGTTTTGCCATCACCACAAATTGCTGCCGCATCTATATATAGGACTGTTACACAAACATTTAATCTTGTGTCACACTATGTTCCAAGGATCACAGTTTTCTTCTTTCTGAGCTGGTGGTTGTAGTGAATAGTACTATAAAACAGGAGATGGGCTGGAATATTGAAATAATAAGGAATTCTGTAATTATGGTCAATATAATGGAGATATCCTGAGGCTCTTTTTAACTGCATTTTCCAGATTGCACTATTAGCAGTTGCTCTTCAGGAAACTGAAAGTATTGAGATAAGTACATTCAGTAGAAGTAAGGAGTAACAAAAAATTCTGTGGTCTCCAGAAGGAAAAATTCTATTTTCTTTACTTCTGAAGAATTGAAAAATAATGGATAAGCAGGACAATATTCAAATTCTGCTTCTATATTTGTTACTGTGCTTTCAATCCAGTATTAAAGGTGTACTGCTTAGCTGATTTTGGTCACATAAAGGTCATGCTTCTGTCCTCAGATGGCTTAACTGCACTGCTTGCTAAGCAATCAAGCCTCTGTAGCTAGTATTCCTGGAAGGATAAATTAAAAATAATTTTCCACGTACTCCAAAGACTGTAGTGTTTTCATTCTTGTATTTCACGTAAATGTCTGGAGAGTTTATGCAAATTTAGATGGTGATCCTTAACTTAAAAAAAATTTTTTATTCTCTTTAAGCATATGGAAAAGGCTGTTACTCCAATACATCTTGGACAAAAAAATATTTTCTTTTAATCTCTTAATGAAAAATGTCTGATTCCTTCTTTTTCTTTCTCTATCATTTTATTTCCACTGAAGAACATAAACATCTAAGCAAACCAATAGAGTGAACTTTAGTAACTCACTGTTAGAAAAGAAAATGAACAGTAGTACTGGTTTTGGTGATCATTTGTATTTGCCACAGGCCAAAACACTGTGAGTTTTGTACAGCACAGTGGTGGTGGGTGACATTCAGGTCTTGGCCTGGTACTCTGAGGAAGCAGCAGCACTTGCTGTCGTACTGCAGTGAAGTTTTATAGATTGTAATGTAACAAGTGTATCATGCTAATCTCAGGCAAAGGAGTTTTTAACAGGAAATGTGTATTTACACACTCTATGTGCCTCTCTCGCAGGTGTGACTCCTGCATGTCAGGTGCATACACATACATGGGTATGTTCTTAGTTTATGCTGTGACACAGTGCAGGTAATGAACAGAATTCCTAATGTATCAAGCTATCAGTGCTTGATAAAACATGTACAAGGCTATTACTTCTACTTCTTTAGGAGAATCTCAATTTTTAATATAAACTTGGCAAGGAAACTGGTGTGAAAATCTGAATTTGGAAAAGTCTCCTTTCTGGCAAAAGAATAATATGTTTTATTCAGACATATTGTCTCATTTGGTGGGTTGAAAGTATCTGAGTAGTCACTATACATAAATAATTTCCACGAAAGTGCCCTTTTTTAAAAATGCTAGAGGAATATGGATGCACTGTAGCACAGTAACTCTTATAATTCCAGTTGTTTATTGGAGCCATTTATGCAGGGAAGAGAGTGCAACCTTGGCATGTTCCCTTTCCCTTACTGCATTTCCTGATGAGTCAGTACTGTTTCTAGTTATGAGTTATGAGATTAGCCATAAAACCGAGTAAAGCTCTGTTCCCTTTGAAGAAGTTGTTACTCGTGAACAGTAAGATCAGTCAGAGTATACAGACATGCACAGTGAAAAATAAAAAGGAAAATACAAGAAACTTAACAAGAAATCGAGGAAAAAAATCAAAAAGTGATCACATGCAATTATGGAAAAGATGAAATGAGCATACTGAAATTCATGTATGCACTGCCCCGGGTAGGTGTTTCTCCTAGTAAGCATCTCCTCCTGGTAGTTGCTTAAATTTAGATCTTTCCAAAATACAGTGCTTTATTTTGAAATATCAAAATTTGATGTTTCAACAGTATAAGTCCCGAACTTATATTGTTGTGTTTTTCATTTAAAATTCTTTCCCAAATCCATCCCAAATTCTGGATCTTTAAAAAAACCATGTTTGGAAATTTTGATGACTTTTTTTGGTTTTTTCCATCTCTTGCTGGAGAGGTTCTTGGAAATCTTGGAAAGAATTTTTCCTGTTATTTAGTGTAAATTGCCACTATGTATAACTGAAATTACTATAAAAGCTTGTTCAACACAGCCAAAGGGCTTGCAAGAGGGAAGGGAAGATATTCTTTGAACCACAGATAGAGAAGACAGGAGTAGGCAGAAGGTTATCTGTTACCACTGCAACATGCTTGAATAGAAATGATGTAATCATTAAATACATACTCCTTCTAAGTTACTCAGAGAATGAGTAGCAACAAGAGGGAGTATTTCTTTCTTCTTCATAGCATGCAGCACCATGGAGAGGAAAAAAAAAAGAAAAATAAAATATAAAATATTATGCAACTTTAAAGTTTGTGGTGATTTTCCAGAGATTTCTTTTCTGGCAGGCAGTACAGTACAAAAATCAGAGAACAGAAGTACAGCTTGAGTGCCATTGAGGGTCAGAGCTCCCAAGGAGGAGTGGAGGAAAGTGGAAATTGCTGATAGTTGCCATTTTTGCTTGTCTTATTTTGTTCTGTTCTATAATGCCCTTTGTGACTTTTAAAAGAAAATAATTTGTTCAATTATATTTTTTTAGTCACTTTAACTGACTTTTTACAGCAGTAGAAATGGCTGAATGTATAGTTTCTCCTCATGGAAAGGGAGAGAACTATTTCAATCAGCTGCATTTCTTGGCACTTACACAGTATGTTTCCTATTCTGTAATCTATCTGCCTGGGGCTGCTCTGCAGGGCAGGAAGGGGGAAGCTTCCTTACTTGCAACTCCTATGAATTATTAAGCATTTGTTTACATGCCTTACTTGAAGGAGATTATTCATCATTAGGTTCTACTTTTCCCCAGAACAAAAACTACATAAAAGGTAAATAAGCTTGTCACAGGTGATGGATCAGTATTAGTGTATTGGGACTCCATAGCACATTTATGTATTTATATATACGTGAATGTTTTATTATATTGCTATATTATTATATAAAGCACATTTATGTTTGGTATTTATATATAGACACGATACACCTATGAACCAGTAACATGATTCAGCCTGTGCACGTCTCACCTTGTTCCAACAAGCTGGTGCAGGGCTTACTCCTCTCAGTTTGCTTGTATGAGTACGTTCAAAGGGGAGTGAGCTGAAATGCAACTCCAGCTTCTCTTAAGGAAAAAAAACCTTGCAGCACAGATTTTAAAGCCCTTTCCCTTTGTTAGAGTCACAGACATAAGTGGGGTCTTTTTTTTTTTCATTATTTTTTAATTGAGTCAGTGCTCCTCCATTACCTCCAGGAGCCGCAATGCAGAAGAGCATTCCTCATTAGAACAAAAAACCCTGCTGCTGCCTTGCATGAGGCATGTACCTATTCTAGGCAGTTTGCTGTCCACAAGAACACCTCCTTAAGGCGAGAAGCAGGGTTTCTTTTCCTTTCTTGCTGGAGGCTGAGAGGGTATACTGGGAAATCATACTCCTGTAATTCCCGTACTGTTGGGTTTTCTAAAAAGAATCACTTCTGGCCAAGTAGGCAGGACACTAGAGCACACGAACCCAGGTCTAACTGCAAATGGTTATTTTTATGTGCCTGTAACCTCAGCTAGCTCAGATCCTGTGAACAGTGCCAGAGTGGCAGGCCCCTAGGAATGGGCTGACCAAGCTTTTGCGGCATGTGCTGACCTCTGCAATCTGTTCCTGGCTCCCCAGCAAGTGGACGCTAAGTGAGCTCGGGTTTGATGACACACACAAGCTGATTACTCCCTCTGAAATACCAGCAAAACTGGGAATGTTCTGACATGAACGAGCTGGTGCCCTCAAGACCTTGCTGAGTTACCCTTGTCACTGGGAGGAATGCCTCTGGTGCCTCTGTGGCTGTACTTGAAGGAAATTGTTTCTGTTGAGGCATGATTGGAGCCCGTTCCCTTCCTCCAAGGGCAGCTTCTGGGCTGCCTGCTCCCTGTGCAGGAACAAGAAGGGCTATAAGGTACTCTCAGAGAAGGAAGGACCTTTGCAATTTACTGACTTAAGGGAGCTTGGGCTGTACAGAGTGATATTGCTCTGGCATAGTTTATTTGTAATAGTCTTGCGAGGTACATTTTACAGTTCGTATCATTTCTTTAACTGATTATTTTGCAATAATTGTACTTAATTACATTTATACAACTTTTAGACGAAATCACAACCACACCCATAAGATTTTTTGATAAGCAGTTGAAATTAGCTTCCTTTTTCTTACTCTTAGATCCTCTGATAGCGTCACTGCTCTCAAAATGATTTTACAGAAATTCTGAAATGAGTTGTAATTCTGGAACAAACATTCAGTTCCAATTTGGTTCAAGCTAATAAAATATGATTATCGTAGTGCTGTTGCAGTTTGATGTATTCCAGAACCCTTTATAAAAAGGCAGAGCTTTTCTAGCAGCTGCTGTAGTAGATATTGTTTCTTGGTCTCAGCCTTGAAGTGAGTTCAGTTTGAAGGACTCATTGTTATCTTAAATAATGCTAAGGAAAAGTTAAAGATAGGATTTAAGACTGGACTAATGCCAGTGCATATAAATTATTTAGAAGCAGTGGATTTTTATCTGTGTTTGCAATCTATAATCCAGGTAGCTAATGCCTTCAAGTGTAAACATTAAAAGGATGTTCTCTTTTTAGTAGTAATCTATATAGCAGAAAATTTAGATATTCACATGCGCAATTAAACTTTCTGTTCCAGATTTATCCTTTTTCTTCCTTTGTTTCACATTTTGGGGCAACATATGTACAGTGTTTCTCCTGAATGGGCAGTATCCTTATATTATTGTATATGGGTGACAAAAGGGGGCAGGATAGGGGTTTCAAATTACACAGTTATTTGGAAATTGGGACACTGGGATTGTTTGTTTGTTTGTTCGTTTGTTTTTCCAAAATTGTTGATCTGTTCCTGTGGTTTAGAAATTCCCTCAGAGGAAAATACTATTACCTGCTTAATCATAAGGTACTTTGCTACTAACATCCCTACAGATCTAATATTCAAATCTTAATAATAAAGCTTATAAAAAGCTGAGTTCTGTTCTTCCCATGGGAATCTACTTCTGTCATTACCTACATAGCTGAAGCCAACCTATATTGTGCAATTACATTCTCAAGTACTTGCAAATAGTTTGCCAAAATTTTTTAATTGTTGACATAATTTCAAGGAATTATGTTGCTGGTATCTTACATATTTTTTCAGTATTCACGTTCTCAGTACTGTAAATGCTTCTGAATGTCTGTCTCATATGTACATCTTTTATATTTTATTTTGTGGACCTCAGCAACAAAGTTGAGCTAATTTCTGAGCAATACGTCTCAAGAACTGAAAATAGGAAATGCAATGCTGGAGCACATTCATTATCCAGCTGCTTGGCTTTTCATCCAAAACGGTTACAGCCAGCTGCTTCTGACAGAAGTGCAAAGACCCTCCTCTTCCCTAATGAAGAGCAATTTTGTTCAGTACTAAGAAAATAAAATTAGAATTTTTATGTAATTTGTACATTTGACTTTCTGAATGCTATATTATAGTCCTGTATGTCACTGCCTATGACAGTGGATGCCACAGTTTAATTTGTGGGGGAAGGTATTTTGGTTTATGGCTTGGGGTTTCATAGTGTCAAGTGCCATCTTGTTCCACACCTTCAGGGAATTTTTCCACATCTCTCTGAGTCCTTAATCATCCTGCAGTGTTTTTTGAGATGGCTACATTAGTACTGCATGCAGTATCTCAAATAAGGCAACAGCAGTGATTTGCCATGACGTGGTGCTGTATTCTCCCTATTATCCTGCACACGTGGTAGTATTATTTGTTCTTTCTTGTAGCTGTATATTGAGATCAGTAGCTTTCTAAGTTGTTCACAGCAATGTCAAGTTGACTTTCTTTGCTGCTAATTTTAAACTTTGTGAGCATTTCTTTACTGTATATAATATTTTGCATTTCTGGACCCTCAACTTCACTAGTCAGCCTGTCCCACTAGTTACCCAATTTCTCCTGAAATTTTACACTCCTATTTTCATTTTTAATTTCAGATAAATGTGGATTTTACTTGTCTGAAATCCCACTGGTTATCCCATGAACTTTTTAGAAAAATAGACATAATGTTTGTTACTTCTACTTCTTTTGCACATAAATGGTTTTTAATGAAGGTCTATGTATTCTTAGCAGATCAGCCTGTTTATTCTGAAGCTCTTTCAGCATTTTTGGATGCTCACCATCTGGGCAGGTTGACAACTTGCTAACATACTGCTGCTGCTATCCAGGCCTTCAAACAGGAAGTGAGAATGGGTCAGAAAGTCCTTTTTCAATTGAAATAATTCAGTAGGAAGAATAAAGTAAAGCTGAGTTGAAAACAAATTTGGGAATTCAGAAATTGATTTGATGAATGGGAGATTGGAAACAGTAACATAATTATTGCCATTATCCACTTCAGTTTATTTGGAGTATAAATAAACAATTCTATGAATATAAATATGCATATTTGGGGGCAAATTGCTGTCTACTGTAACAAATTTGAAGACAGAAGTATTACACTACCATAACTAATTGGAGCGATTCAAAGTCTCAAAGCGCAAATACAACACCACTTCTGTATAGCACACTGGAGGTCTTTGTAGTTATAGTTCATTTCAGGAAAATTCCTGAATAGAAATAGGGTTAAGTTCGCCTCTGAACACTTTGTTTAAGTGAACTATAAACAGAGACATGCCTGTAACACCAGCCATTAGGATTCAGAGTCATCAGTAAGGAAGAAAAGTTGCCATTAGCAGTAAGTCAGGCAGTGTACCGCAGCTCGGTCTGGAGGAACTGAACTCCCCAAGACCTTGACATTTAGTGGTGAGTTCCCGGCCACAAAAACACATTCAGCCATTCTAATCAATAGAAGTCTAAATCACAGCTTTACTACCACGCTTAGGGCTCCAGATCAGCAAGAATGAGAGGAGAAGGCTTGCAGGCATATGAAAGGTAGTGGCAACTGTTGGCAGTATGTATAACAAATCAGAGAGAAAATCTGCTAGGCAGAGGGGGAGGCATTAACAGCTGAGTGAATTGAGTGCTTGGGTTTGCATTTTCCATCTGGTGAACCTGGCTTAGCTTCTGTCTGGCCCTGGCAGGGCCCTGGCCCCTTTGGTGGGTGGTGGCGTGCTCAACACTCCCCTTGTGTCACCACAGCTGAGACTGATGTAACAGAGAGGTGTCAAAAGGAAAAAAATCCACATATTAGGATCATGGATGTAGTGAATTAATTTTGTAAGCCTCTTACTGTATTTTGCAAGAACTGAGTGATTATCTGGATTTTCAGGGGTCCCCACTGAGGAGCAACCCATTATGTGTTTCATGGAAAGGAAAATACTTCCTTGAAAGGGAAAACTTCCACACTCTTGAGACTTGCTGTGGGCTTATATTCTGTTCCTAGTTGTAACATTTTTGGCATGCTGACTTTTCTGCTTTCTCTTGGTGCTAATTGTCAGTCTGAGGACTTTTTGTTACTCCTGTGGTTTAAACATTCTTTATTTTCCACTGAATGCTAACACAATATATTGTAATTCTCATATACATAAATACAGCTGTTAGTGAGCTTCCCACTAGATCAAAGCATATCACACATTATGAACTATGCTAGTAATTGTTTCCCATCCTCAAGTGTACTTCAAGTGGTTGTTACAACCCCTTCAAAGAAAGTTAAAAAATTAAAATAATTAAGAGAAGTTATAATTAAAATGAAATACAAACCAGTAATACATTTCTGTTTGTTTTGTTACCTTACCCAACAAGATATTTCCTTACTGAATTTCCTCCTTAGTAGCAGAGTGCATTTTGGAATACTTTTTCAATGGAAAATAAGTAGAAACAAGAAACCTGCAAATCCTAAGCATTGCAACAGACAAAATAAAAAAAGTTACATATGGTATAGTATCAGATATTCTGAATGTATTTTATATATCTCTTCCAAGTAGAGAGGTGCATATTCTTTTATATTTGTGCTCTATTAAAAATAAAATGATGTAGTTGTAGGAATACAATACTACTGCGTTAATGTTCTTTTTTTCTGTCTTTAACATAACTAAGGAGTGTCGAGGATCAGCAGTACCCATTAATAACCTTCAATACTATCTTCTGTAATACATTTAGTACCTTACATACTCTGTCAGTCATAAATAAAACAATTAGGGCGTTTAGAAAATCCATTACAACTACCGAAGACAACCAGTCAGCCACAAGTAACATAAACTTTGCTGAAAGAAGCAGGTTTTTAAAAACATTTTTAAGAAGTATCAATGTCTATATGATAAAAGGTTCTATTCTAGTTTTTTTTCCTGACTCTTCCACTGATATTAGAAGGAATACTGAGCAGAGAACCAGGACGGAATATGGTCTCAGCCTTACGCTCAGATGAGCTGTTGAAAGGTCAGTCTCTGAAATCAGGAAGAAACAGCACAGGGCTCACAGACCTAATGAGCCTTTACATTCTTCTACGTTAAGGATTATGAGTTCTGTTTTAAAAATACCCCAGTTCCTTATGTGGTACAAAGAAATGCTATACTCACACAATAAAAAACTGGCTGTTGTCCCTGTGAGTCTCCACCTGACATAAACTGACTAGAGAAAGGGATTTTCAAAAGAGAACGGGTTTCAATTCAGCATTTTATAGTAATTAGTTGACTTTCCAAAAATGACATAGGCATTAAGAATTTCCCAAATCACTAATGCTGGACTACAAGTAAAATTTTCTGAGGGAACAACCAAACTGATATCACAGTTGTGTTCTCCAGCCGATTAATCTCTTCCTACCCTCCACTGTACCATGGCTAGTTTTAAATGTACTGTGAATGTAAAATTCTAGTGACTCACACCCTTTCAGGCATTTAAATTCCTCCTTTAAACCCAGGAGTAACAGTGAATTCCCATAAGTCTGTCATATTATTTCAGAATGAGATAACTCAGAAAAACTATCATAGCACTACTATAGCATAGGCCTTAGCCAGCATAGCTGGCTGGCTCTGAAATACAATTCCATGAAACACAAAATTTTCAAGGTATACAATATGTTGTTTGTAAATAAATGTTGGTAACAGATTAGCAAGTTTCTCCAACTCCACTTAAATTCAGTCAGATGTGGATAATATGTTTATAATGAGAAGGACATAGCCTTTATCTTTATAATATGATAGAGAGTGCATGTAGGCAAGTATAATGGGAAAAATCAGATCAGAAACAGTGCACATAATTCAATAGGACCTTAAGTAAAAGACTGAAACAGAAGACAGGAAGAAATAGAAAACACTTAATGGTTTGCTGGTA
>VYZQ01020685.1:56827-83940 GCA_013400655.1 Mystacornis crossleyi
ACAGGCAAGTGCCAGGAGCAGACTGTGTGCCCACCTGGCCACGATCAGTTGTGCCAAGTAACGCTCCCAGATACACTGGCCATGTCCACATCTTACTACTGCAGCTCTGCACTAGGAATTCAGCCCACTTTGTTAATACAGGGAGCAGGCCAAGGATTTTCTCAGCTTATTATCGCAGATCAGATGAAACGGGATTTGGTGTATTGTAAACANTGAAACTGCACATTTTTGTAAGTTGTGATATACTGTGTGGGGTATTTTCTTATGGCAAAGAACACTGATATTCTCCAGCACTTAGTTCTAAAAGATTGCTTTTAAGAATAGCTCATTTACTTTATGACTTTTCCTTCCACTAAAATGCCATGCCTCCTTCTACTTTTTCACTCTTCAGCAGACTTGCAGCATTTACAATACTAGCAGGGTAAAAAGTGCTATCACCGTTGGTGTTTTGCCAACACCACTTAACATTTTAAAACAATTAGTCATTGTTGGATATACTGATGTTTTCCTTATGAGATCCCAATACATGGTGTTCATATCACTGCAATTTCCCCACTTTCTTGTACCTCTCCTGTAAAGAAAATCTTACTACTATGGGCTCATGAGCTTAGGCTTAGCACATAGTTTTCGAAAATATGCAGTAATAGGCAATAAATTGCTGATCAGCATGAATTTCTTTCCTGGAACGTGTGTGTGTATGTAAATTGTATTAGACCAGCAAAAAAAATGTTATTAATTCCCATTTTTTAATGTTGGGAAAACTTGTTTAAATTCAGTGAGTGTTCTAGCTAGTAAAAGTGACGAGGAAATGTGAGCACGCTTTGAACAAACAGTATATTACATTTCAGTCAGACTGTGTGAGTCCACCAAAGGTCTCAGATGTCACAGAGGGCATGACATAAAAAGAATAATGTTGTAGGGCATAGTTTATGCCTCTTCCAATTAACAGAATTATTTATTACATATGAGAAGAAGCAACAATAGAAAGAAATCATTCTAGATTAAGATCCCAGTTAGAATCTGTAGCTGGTAAGACTTAGAACTGTTCCGTTTTAACTTGTAAACATAAATGTTATTTATTAACCACTATTTCTCTAGCCAAAGACACTTAGGCACATACTTAAATACAAGGACAAGCCCAGATGCACTAGGTCTGCTGCCTTATTTAAAAATAAGTGTTTGTCTGATCAGGAATAGTAAATATGGGATGCCTCCATTAGTCCATTCTGACTTCACCACTTTCAAAGTACATCTCATTGTAACACTTTATGTGAATGTATCGTGTGCTTCACTTACATGCAACTTCATGCTGCAGAGCAATTCTTTTAAAGTCAGATAATTCACATGGATAAAGCTGTGTGGACTTGCAAGCTGAGACAAATTTAATGCCCTCTATAGTTTTTATATGTTAATATATAGCAAACTAAAAGGGATGATGTACTTGGAAGTAGGAATGGTTCACCACTGCCATGCGAATATGACTGACAGAAAAATTTAAGCAAGGTTTACACATTTGCCAATTTTTGAATGAAAATTATGTATCTTATGTTCCATTGTTAAAAAGCATACTTATATATTAGAAAACACTGTCTTGCCTAGGTGGTGCTGTATATGGTATTTGGTTTATAATAACAGAGTAAAGGTTGACTCAAACATGCAGTTAAACTTAGGTGACAGTTCTGAAAGAAATGCAATCAAAATTATGTATTGTGCATACAGATTATTGTACAATGCTAACTGTAAGATTTTGACATTAAATTAGTAAATAAGTAAAAAAATGCAATCTTTTTTTTTAAATTTTCCTGTTCTTAAATGTACTCTGACCAGAAAATAAATCCTATTGCACAATACTAAATACTAGATGGCTCTCTTTTACTATAAGGACACACTGTAATTATTGAGGTTAATTGCATTGTAAAAGTACAAATGTTTGGATAGCTTACTGCATTCCAAAATTTATGTTTTGAAAAGGAAGCAGATAGAATAAATAGAACAAAGTTCATCTTATCTAACTTCACAGAACTTATTTGCATACTCATTTACTATGATTCTTTTTAATATATTTTATGTACACAAGTACTCTCTTGTTTCTTAAATGAAAAGTGCCTCAGGGTGCCAAACGATCATTCTTAATGTGTGTGTGCAATTTTCCCCAAAAGATGGCAAATGGTTCTGCAAGCAGATTAAACTAGTGGTGCCTTTGCAGTTATTTTCCACAAATTTCTCATTGTCTTTGTGAATAGTGCTCCATGGACTAGAGCAGCATGATGCACAAATCTATGTCCCAAAAATGTGCATGCAGATGGAAGTTGCTCCTCAAATGTGGTCCTGTCTTTTGCATGTTTTCTCTTGTGGACTCCTGCCATCCCCAGAAACCAATGTAACAGGCAAGACAAGATGTTAGTCTTGGACTCTATGCTCTGTGGAGAAGAAACTGTGCCTTCCTCTCTTTTAGAAAAGCAATTGTTCACTGGCAGGAGCAGCTACTAAATAAGTAAATGAATATGATAAATAATGTACTGGACCCATTTGTGAATATAGAGCTACTCATGTGCATAAATATTTTGAAGATAAAGTCCCAGTTACCAGCCTTATCCAGCTATCTGTGTTTTCTAACAACAGTATAATTCTGCCTGTACCTCTAATATGGATTGTTATGGGATGTGCACAGCCTTTTTATGTACCTCTTTCCTCTTCCTCAGACCTAAAGCTGTCCCGTAAGTAACTTTATCTACACAAGTAGTCACAGTAGGCCTGGTTTCAGCCAGCTGTAAATCTTGTCCTGACCAAAACGGAAAGCATGAAGTGTTTTATGGTACATTTACTAGGTGGTGAATTGCAATTCGACTATTATATTTATGCATTAACCGTTCAAAGTGGAACCTTTGCTTTCTCTCCTCTGTCAAAATATAGGAAAGAAAAAGTTAAATGACCCTGTTTCAAAATTCTCTTGGAGGTTATCATGTTAAGGCCAAAAGGTCAGATTCCACTCCCCTGCCTATGACATGCACCCCATGACATGCTTCAGAATGCAGATGCTCAGAATTGGGTATAAACCCATGTCAGGCACACTACAGATGTTTTAGCCTCCTTTTCCTCCCTTTCTTCTTCTGTATTTTTTTTGTTGTTTTCTTGTAGTGTGTATTTTGTTTTTTAAAAATTTATTCCTCATTAAAATACAATTATTGCTAAAAGAGATATTTGCTGTAAGGTAAGAGACAAAAGCCTGTACAAAAACTGTCCCCCTAGCTGAGAGACAAGGATGCTACTCTTGTTTGCAGTGAAATGTTGCAGGTATTTGTTGCCAATGTGTTTCTCACCTGCACAGTGTGAGAAATGCCCCTCCTGGTGTGGGCATGGGGAGCACTGCTCCTACAGCCCCATCTGCATCCAGAGCGCCTTGGACTAATTTCCTCTCCCAGCTAATGCAGCAAGGCGCTGCAGCAGGTCAGAGGGCAAGAGCTGGCCGTGTTTCCAAGATAGCCAAAGGGCTGAGCAGCACACAAAGAATGGTAAGCAGATGCCAGTGTCAGTGTGTGACAGATCCTGACTGTGGGATGCTCTTGCTCACATGCAGGAGAGGACAGAGTGCTGAGTAGGGTAGGTGCAGAATGGAAGAAGTACATCAGTAAGCCATAGTAAATACATCTTGTTGCAAGTCATCTATTTAAAAGGGCTTTGGGTGGGAATTTTCAAGTTTGATTTAGTCAAATTCTTCTAGATTCTATTACTGTCTGAAGTGGACACGGGCACAGATAGTGATGGCCTGTCCCAAGAATGGCTGTAGTATTCTCCTGGATCCATGTCAGACTGGGGTATGTGGGAAGAGGTGTGTGTCCATCCCTCAGCCTCCCACATTCCTAACCACTAGCTCCTCCTTTCCAAGTCCCAAACTGGGACTCACCTCATCAGTGCCAAGATTCCCAATTCACACTCCCTGCTCCTACATGCTCAGCTGGAAATCCCCTGTTCCCCAAGCAGAGAAAGTCAGGGAACTACTGCCAAACATGTACTTCTTTGCCTTCTACACATACCAGAGTTCGGAAGTCCTTGATGGAAACACAAAGGTTAACATTCTAATTAAATTACTATTAATACCACTTAAATAATACGAGCAGTTATATATGAAAATGAGAAATTCAACAACACAGTGGTTCAGTTACTATATTAAATATACCAAGTAATATATTCAATCACTTTACTTACAGGTGAATTAAAGATTTCAGTCCTCTGAAAGTATTTCTTGAAATTGACTTAATGCTGTTGTTCTCTATGAACCTGTAATGGGTCGTAAAGTGATTCTGGTCAAAGCAATGTCTGGAACTAGGAAGCCCACCCCATCTACTCAATAATGCCAGGAAATATACATTCGTCCACTCACAAATATTCTAGATGAGGAAGGCCCATGAAAGCATCATCACTAATAACATCAAAAGTGTTGGATGTAAACAACCTGCATAAAGAAATGCAAAACAAAAGACCATTATGTTATTAGCAGCTTTAGAAAATGGTTCAGCAAGCCATGGTAGGCCAAATTTCCACTGCTTGGTTTCATGTTTTTTCTGTACAACCACTCAAGACTGTAAGGCTGATATATAGCACCATAGTGTGGTATAAAGGGAAGGATCCAACAATTGTCTGCTGGGGCCATCTGATAAAATTCCTTTGACTTCTGTGGGATGTAAACATGGGTTTATCATGCCAGTAAAACAATGGGATTGTACAACTGCCTCTGGAGATATACTAGGACGACAATGAAAGGTTCAAGTACTACAGAGGTTTAAATTGTCTTGGTTTAAATTCCTGGTGAGCCAGACATCAGGTTGAATTTGCAACACTGACAGGAAGGAGAAACCTTTAACTTTTAAGTTAAACTTGTGAGTGTATTTAACCTGAGGGTACTGAGAAGTTACCGAGAAAAAAAAAAAAAGAAAAAGAAAAATCTCTTAATTCAGTCAGTGTTCAAGTCAGAAATATTCTTAAGACCTCATAATACCTGTTGGAGATACTCTTGATGTATGCATGTAACAGTAAAAATACCAGCAACACATTTAATTTTATGTAATTTTTTTAAGCATCAAAAATGGACTAGCATTGATTTTTCCAGCTTTATTTACGCTTATCAGCCATGTTTGCATTTGTCCATTATAATCTAGCCCTGGACTGCCACATTTTTAATGTGGTGAGACATCATCAAGTACGATGAACTTTACCCCAGTGGAATACTACATGCACATCTATATTTTAATCAATTGACCTGATGGATAAAGGCTCACATGACATCCTTAGACATTCAGGAATGCAAGATTTCCAAGTACTAATTAATCCACTTAATGAGTAATCTCTTATTTTGAAGTTTACATTCAGAATAAATTGCAGGTAATTTATTTTCTCACTTGGCTGCTGCAGATTGTGCTTTTTCCACTTTAAGTATGTTCCTATATGAAGTATATGAAAAAATACAAGCAGGAAATTCTTCCTTTTTGTCAAAATCAAGAAATACTTCAATTTTAGAGGAACCAAGTATTTTTGTAGAGTCCTTGAACCAGAAGACCAATTTATTAAATCCTGCAACTGATTTTACTTTTCTGATGTGATTTCACTAATAATAATAAGGATAATAAGGATAATTTTTCCTTTTCTGCACTCCACTGTATAATTTAGAGAACAGAGTGGTATCTCTTTAAATAGTATTGCTATTTTAGAGACTGCCAGGCTGATAGCATAGGTCTTGTACTTGGTGAGCTCATTTGCCTCCCAACTCATACCTCTCCCCAACGGCTGTATCACATGTATTTGATGCACAAAGTATTTTTTCTGTCCTCAAACACTACAGTTGCTACTTCTGGAGAGAGAGGCTGAAGGTACTGCACTGTAGCTAGGGACGGTATCACTTGGCAGGAACAGCACAGTGCTAGCACGTACAAATCCTGATGCCATGATTACCTCCCTCCTTTCTGTGGGCTTTCTTGTAATCAGTTTATAAGGGCACCCTCAGCATGTTGCTGATACACAGAAGTAAAAGTGCTAAAGATGAGAGCTGGGAGGTTTTCTCTACATTTAGGGAATGCTCCTGCCGGCACTTCACCATAGCTGTGTAGGATCTTTGTATTTTTGTTGTCACATGAAGAGCACAGAGCATACCATCCATACTACACAAGAAGAAAAGCTCTTCTGGACTGGGAGTTATGAGTAGTGTTTAGCTCAAGACCATGATTTTTCCTGAGACCATTTGTACTACTACATTAAAAATAGTAGTAAATAATAATATTGGCAGAAATATTCCATATTTAGAAATCTGTGACTGGTGTATTGGAGATACCCAGTTACATTTGGACTTCAGAAACATAATGCTGGAGACTATTACTATCTCTAGATGTATTTCTATTGCTATAGAAATACATATAAGCTGCTGAATCTTGCTGTTGGCTAAATTAAACCTACCAATACAGCTGTAATCATGCAAAGCTAAAATTTACTGTAATGTTTAATTAATGTGTTTTCCATATTCTTATTTCCCTTACTATCTTCTGCCAAAGATGAAAAATTTCTTTCCCACGTACAAACTGGAGTGTTGTCCCCACAAATACAATCCTGCTCCTATGGTCTGTGTTTCAGGAGTCATTTGCCTTAGATTAGCAGCCTGACATTCCAAGGATGGCAAGCAGCTCAACTACCATGTTAAAAATATATCTGGAAAACAGATCACTCATCAAAGCCCATAGCGGAACAACCCCTGCTTTTCTGTGGTCATAGATTTTGTTGCAGCATTTATGAACAGCAGCATAGAACATGCATTTCTTTGTACAGCAGAAATGAAAAAATTATTATCATTACCAAAATGCCATAAGACATTACCCAAGCCCACTGTGCCAGGCACTATAATAACTCAAAATAAGATGACTCTGTCTGTCCTACTCCACCATGCCCAATTCTGCCTGCTTTGCAGTGGGATTGCTAAGTGTAGGTGGTGTATCGTAGCCAAGAGAGATGATGTCCTACTCACTCTCTTCAGATACAAGCTCCACCAATGCTGCTGCTTTTTTTTCCCCTCTCCTCTGAAAGGCCCATTGCAGAAATTATGTGACATGTGTCCCTTTTGTGATCTATGGCCACCTGGGAAAAGCTTCTCTGGAATAAAGCACCATGGAAAAGCATTTAGGTTTCCATAGTAACTGCATTTACCTATTTACCCTGTATCCAAAATTGTACAGTATGTCTGCACCTCCTTATCAGCTCCACTTGAGGTAGCAGAGTACAGCCAGGGTCAGGGCTTCAGTTGTCGGTATGCCACCAGATTAATTTAACAGCCAGAGAGCTCCAGTACATCAACATTACACCTCTGACCACATCCAGAGTGCACGGGAAGTCGGTATGGGACAGACATCTGATTTTGGTTTTGATCACACTGGGGAGTCTGCCTTGCCGGATTTCTGAGACAAATCTGGGTGTGTGTCAGGCTGGCAGCACATCCACTATAAACAGTTCAGGTTACACCCCCTCTGCCTCTGTATAGCTCACAATTATATAATCGTATGCCCACATTTCTAGGAAAGCCTGTGAGCCTGTAAAAATCCTGTGCTGAAATGCAGCTAACAGTTAAACATCCCAAAATAGTCTCTTTCCATGTATACCTCATCACAGTATTTGATTTTGAAATAACCACTTCAGTTTTTTGATTGGAAGAAAATCATTACTTTTAAGAACATGAAATAACAAACAGGGTCAAATCCAGGTGCTATGAAGGCAAAACTCCCACTGAAGCGACTAAACTTCCACAGAAGTCAATGGCAATTTTACATGGAAATGGACTTCAGGACCTGTCCCACTGCAATGATGGGCCTGATCTGAGGGGTTCTCAGCTCATAGTCCATGGGAGTTGCAAATGGACAGCTTTATAACTGGATCAGGTCCCAGGTATGCAGAAAATAAACAAGAATAGTTGTTGCAATACTCAAGTCCTTACTGTAATGTTAATGAAAGTATAATGAAGATAACATACATTCTGTCACCAAAAGCTTCAGCATGTAAGCATTCAAAGTAGCACTGATAACAGATAGCCTTGTAAAATACTAAGTAAAAATTAGACATGCACTATCTTTCAAATTGCTAAAAAGTCTTGTATTTCATGATCTAATAAATCTTCTGCTGCTGTTTCTTATAAAATTAATGCTAAGACACTTTCTGAAATATTTATGAATACATATACATTTCATAACAAAAACTGTATCATATAAATATTTCTCACAGAAGCTGCAGAGATGGTGTGAGCAAAAAACTCCCTTCTGGGATTTTAGTAAAAGCAGATCTCACAAAGGATCTGTAAAGAAGAAAAAAACAACCATACATTAATGTAGCCTCATATATCCACGGCTATAATACTGATCCGGTCATCACAGAGAAATTTATTTACATAAGTTAAAAAAATTACCTCCCCCCCGAATATAATGTGACAGGTTTCATGTACTATACAAGAAGGTATAAAATGAGATGTGTGCACAGACAGACACAGACAGACAGACAGATGAAAGAGATATAAAAATCAGGATTCACTAATGCAGCACAATTTTAACACATTAGCTGATGATTCTGAATGCTGGAGGTACTCCCTGCAGCAAGCATCCTTCTGTATGCACTGAAAACACCACACATCCTAGTTCATTTTAAATCATAAATTAAATAACCAAATGCTTACAGCCCTTACAGTGAGATAACATCAGGCGGAACGCTGCGAGGAATAGATCTGGCATTTTCACATAAAGCATTATCTTTGGTACAAGTACACCAGGCAGGACATTTTGGCTTCACTGGTTTCTTCCCTTCAGTCAGCAAAAGCACAGATAAAAGGCATAAGAAATAAGCAATTCTTCTAAAGGGTCTGCTGGCATTTCCCATTCTTTTGATCCGCTCTCGTTCCAGCCAGTTGAAAGAATATCCCAAAACATGAAAAGGGTTCCTTATTCAGCCATTGGATGTCTTTCTATAAGTCCAGGTCAATATTTGTCTCTGCTTTCCCAACCCTTTTCTTTCTCTTTCACTCTGTTTTTGTAGATAGAAACCTGCAGCTGATCTGTATGTTTCCACTCACTCAGGCAACGTACTGCTCAGAGAAGAGACCTGCGAGGTGCTGTAAGATGGGGAAAATCCAACCGGCTGAGGGGAGAAAAAAAAAAAAGAAAAAGGGAAAGGAAAAAAAAAAGAGACTTGCATCACCACAAAAACACTGAGCACAACACAGCATTAGATTGCAAAGTGATGTAACTGAGAAATACACTGCTTTCTGTTTTCACAGGGAGGCCCTTTCCCTGTTTCCAAAAATAGTACAGCATTATGTTTTGCTGGTGGGTGGGTGAGTGGGTGTGGAGTGGATTGTATGTGTGTGGGGGGAGAAATCAGTCATCTCTTACTGGATCCCTACAACCTCGTGAACCTTTCAGAATTATGCTTCACATATTGCAAGCAGCAGAACTAATGGCAGTATCCACAGGAAAATGAAATCAAATGAAACCATCAAAAGCACTGCTGCAAAAACTGTTAGATTAATTTTTATCCTTGGCCTTTATTGCACATATTTGTACCACTGAAAAACAAGCTGCCACACATGGAAAATATTACAGTGTATGAGAGAATGCCTTTGACTGTCATTCCTAAACAAAATATTTTCTCATGCAAAATAGACCCCAAATACAGCTTTTTTTCTTTTCTTTTTTTTTTTTTTTAAGAGAAAGAACACTTTTTATTTGTTGCATGTTTTCTGAGCTGGTTAAATAAAGGCATAGGTGGATCAGGCACAGTTCTATATGGACAACATTTATTTAAAGTTCAAGTTAAAAAATGTATGTGCTTGGAACTGGTTTGATCATTTTAGATGGAAAAAAAAGTTGTCATTTAAATACCAGTTGTGTTAAACCTGTAGTTAAGAAGGGACCTTCTTTGAAAAGTGACAGGATAGGGAAAGATCATGGTGGTAATAATGAACCTTTACAATACTGCCTGGAGGCTGCAATCGAAATGAGTGCTAGGTGTGGTATGAGTGCTCTGTAAGATAAAGTCCTCAGCCTGAAGACTTTACAGTAAACTACATTAAACATTTTATAGGGAACTTAAGCAGCACCTAAGCATTACTATATTAAGAATGGTAAGACAAAACTAACAAGCGCCAAATGGCTGGGAAGCCATATGGGATGATTTTTTTGTTCAATATAGTATTGCTATTAGAAGAGTTTTGCAAACTTTTAACAGGTCTTAACACTTCTCCGTTGGACTGTTTACATTAGACAGCTCACAAACACTACTGGGGTCAACCCAGTGGTAGAGACATTTAATACAATCAGGCTCACTATTGGCTCCTTCACATGGATGTTGTCTCCTCACCAGGAAGAGATCTTTTTGACTTCTGGTTAGCCTTCCTTTGATTTCACATGGCCACCTGGCTCTGGTCCATTGCTTCTGCTCTACAAGCCACGAAATCACAAGATCAACATCAGGCCATGTCTATCTTCCTCAGGAACAATCCCAGCAAGGCCTTAGTGCATATCCAGATATGGGTGCCCACCAGGGATTTCCTAGGCTATGGGCAGAACAACAGCCTGCAAAACTGCAGGAAATTCAGTCTATGGATACAAGGCAGGACACCAGCACTGCTGAATCCTTTACTGGGTGGTGGCTGTGGTCCATCTCCCTGGGATGAGGGGAGACACCCAGAGCTCACAGCAGGTGGTGGGACTCCATCCTCTGAGGGACTGCAGGACTCTGGGTGCAGCCAGAAATGTCCAGAAAGCTTTCAGAGGCACATGGCCACCTTCAAAGGCCCTGCTGGGAGAGGACAGCAGTGTCTGTGCATGGGCACACTTCCCACCAGGCATCCGAGCCCATGGAAGAAAAAGCAGCATGTGCTTTCTCGGCTCCCTTGCTTTCTCTGTTGTGTTTTTGTAAAGCTCTTTATTAATTTAAGTGTGGGCCAATGTTTTGCTCCTAAGAAAACCTTCCCTGTCAGCAGTCTCTCCTGAAGTAGCACCAGCTAAGAGCAACAGAAACCCTCGTTATTTCTGAGCCCTTCCACCTTCTGTAAGAAAATGGAACAGAATTACAGTAGCCAAGGCACTGAAATCATTATTAAGCAAATGTCAATGCCTTCCCATCCCCCAGTATAAAGGTAACTTCTCTCTCTGGAGATGATCTAATTGTACCTACTGAGAAGGGAGCTGGATCTGTGGGACTTGCATAAGTAGGCTACACCATCTTCTCCCCTCCGAGATGTCCAATGGCACAGACATGGTGAGGTGAGAACAGAAAATTCTCTAATTTTCTCTATTTTTTTTTTTTCTGAAAGAGGCCTGTTGTTGTTTGCTTGTTTATTCCTGGCAAAGCTACCCATTGCCATGGCAATATTTTGCCATTGATGGTGAAACCCCGTGCTTCATTTCCTTTGGCTCATTCACTGAAATCCACCATCAATTACCTAGGCATTTCTCTTTAATTAATACTCCAGCCACATTGTGAACCTCCTGAAAACTCCGCAGTGTAGCATTTTCTTCAGTAACAAAAGCACATTCTGCAGCAGAGCAGTAACCTGACTCCAGTTTTGTCCATGCAGAGAACTGCTTGGAAGTTAGTTTTCTATTCCCAACCACATGCCAAAACAACCGCTTTTCCCAAAATTGCAGTATTATGAATATTTATAACAGCCCCATCAAAAGAGAGGCATAATCACATTTTTCAGGGTCCTTTTCTGCCAAGCTCAGTATCTCATTTCTTGCCATNTGAGCGGCCTCGGCCGGGCGGGGGCGAGGCAGGGCCCGAGGGAGCGCCCGGGCTGCCGCTCGCCCTCCCCCGCCCCGCGGCCCCTGCGGTGCCAGCCCTCGCCGTAACCTCGCGGGCCGAAGCCGAGGGGCTGCAGCGTTTCCTGCACCAATGTGCCGTCATATTTCACCTCTCCGGAGCTGACCAGAGCCAACTATGCCTTAGGGACCAATCGTTTCCCACGCCCTGGCTCTGCGTGGTAAGAAACAAATCGCTGTTCCTTCCAATGTATCCAAAATTTTTGGTAACAACAATTTTTTATGATAATCAACCATCGATTAAAAATCTTGGTGCAAGTATTTGAGTCAAAATTAAAGCTACTTTTGACTGCTGCCACTAGAGGTATTCATCACCCACCACTGCTTGTGTTCTTTGGTCAGACTTAGCACAACTTCTAGGCTTCGTTTCTAGAGCAAACATACATATTAGTATTATTGTTGTTATTGTTATTATTATTAAATAAGCATACATTTTTTGCACGTGTTCTCCAATATCTGGTTAAAATATTAATTCTTCTACAGGTAAACCTGCTTGCTAAAATATTTGAGGACAGCAAACACAAATGGTCAGAATATAGAACAAAAAACTATTTTTAAAAATATTTAATATTTTTGACACATTAACTCCACGCCAATGGCTAATTTTGCATATTTGCATTAGACTAGTATGTTTTCATTACCAACACATGACAAAATTTGAATAAGCTTCCTGTGGTTTCAAGCTCAGTACACTTCCCTTTGCAGATTCATATCATGTTACAGTTATCCTTAATTTCATCCCACTTTTAGAAAACTGTGTTACCTTTTCTCTGTTCAGGATGAGCTGCCCGCACATACATAGCCTAATCCAAAATCCCCTGATGGTGATGATGAGACTTTACTGTGCTTGGTGTTAAGCCCATAATATTACACCACACAGAGAGGCAATAGTCCGAATCAAACCCAGTATTCAGGGGTCTCCTGAAGAATAAAACATTGTCACTGCTATGTTACCACTCTGTTTGGAGCAGAAGAATTTTGAGATCAAAAGACTCCTACAAATATCTCCCGAGTCTGAATTTTTGCTCTCTTGGCTCCNCTGTTGTTGTTTGCTTGTTTATTCCTGGCAAAGCTACCCATTGCCATGGCAATATTTTGCCATTGATGGTGAAACCCCGTGCTTCATTTCCTTTGGCTCATTCACTGAAATCCACCATCAATTACCTAGGCATTTCTCTTTAATTAATACTCCAGCCACATTGTGAACCTCCTGAAAACTCCGCAGTGTAGCATTTTCTTCAGTAACAAAAGCACATTCTGCAGCAGAGCAGTAACCTGACTCCAGTTTTGTCCATGCAGAGAACTGCTTGGAAGTTAGTTTTCTATTCCCAACCACATGCCAAAACAACCGCTTTTCCCAAAATTGCAGTATTATGAATATTTATAACAGCCCCATCAAAAGAGAGGCATAATCACATTTTTCAGGGTCCTTTTCTGCCAAGCTCAGTATCTCATTTCTTGCCATGTAGCAGTTTAAAAACAAATTGGTTCGTGGATTTTCGGTGGCATAGCTTCTTCTCCAGCCTGGCGACACTTGGCTCACCCTTTGCCGATGCCATCGCTGTTTGTTTGCGGGCCAGCGGAGCAGGCAGTGGCCTGCTGCGCCCACGGACCAGCGCCTGCCTCTCGGTTCCTGCTTGTTTTCCCGGGTGTTTCAGGTACTGAGTAGGCACAATGGGATTCAAAATTAATTTATTTTTCTTTCAGCAAGGTTCCAGCAGGGGGGATGAGGGAGTTGTGGATGCGTTCCTCGGTCTGCTTCCCGTCACTTGACGTTCTAGCCGAAAACCCTGCACCTTGCCGTGCCGCGGAGGGGGCCGGCGGTCAGGCGCGTTCTGGGCTGGGCAGGGGCAGGGGGACGCTGGCAGGGGGACGCCGGCTGGGGGACACTGGCAGGCGGACACTGTTCGCGGCCGGCGCGGCCCCGCGCCACCGCCTCCCCGCGGCCCCGTATCCCGGCAACGCGGCGGCGCCCGCCCTGAGCGGCCTCGGNAATAAGCATACATTTTTTGCACGTGTTCTCCAATATCTTGTTAAAATATTAATTCTTCTACAGGTAAACCTGCTTGCTAAAATATTTGAGGACAGCAAACACAAATGGTCAGAATATAGAACAAAAAACTATTTTTAAAAATATTTAATATTTTTGACACATTAACTCCACGCCAATGGCTAATTTTGCATATTTGCATTAGACTAGTATGTTTTCATTACCAACACATGACAAAATTTGAATAAGCTTCCTGTGGTTTCAAGCTCAGTACACTTCCCTTTGCAGATTCATATCATGTTACAGTTATCCTTAATTTCATCCCACTTTTAGAAAACTGTGTTACCTTTTCTCTGTTCAGGATGAGCTGCCCGCACATACATAGCCTAATCCAAAATCCCCTGATGGTGATGATGAGACTTTACTGTGCTTGGTGTTAAGCCCATAATATTACACCACACAGAGAGGCAATAGTCCGAATCAAACCCAGTATTCAGGGGTCTCCTGAAGAATAAAACATTGTCACTGCTATGTTACCACTCTGTTTGGAGCAGAAGAATTTTGAGATCAAAAGACTCCTACAAATATCTCCCGAGTCTGAATTTTTGCTCTCTTGGCTCCACCCTTTTAAGAAATTCTGCAGCAAATGGCAAATTTAAAGCAGCTGAGAATGAAGCTGTACTTTCAATAAAGAAAACTACATCTTGTGAATTCTAAACAGTTTTGAAAAGACTATGCTTCCTGGTGAATCTGGCACCAAGAGCCATTGCCAGGAAGAGGCTTTCTGCAGGTTAGGCATAATAAAACTTGCAATGCCTTTACAACAGCTCATAGCACAGACAAGCTTGGGAATAATCACAGGACTGCCCAAAACTTTTTATTTGGAAAGTTTTGCTGATTTTGCCCTATGCTGTCTATACAGGTTCATATTATGGGTATCCTTCTTTATTACACCAATTTCTTTAAAAGCAGAACAACCAGGCCAGTCCCTGTGTCAAAAAGCCGAGGAAATGGCTGCTTAACTGCTGCCAGCTTTGGAGGAAAGAATGACTTGGAGGGTGGTCTCCTTTCCCTTACATAAAGTAGCCAGTTCACAGTTCACTATGGACTTAGAAGCGATCACCTCTGAAGTGAGCTCTCATGGCCAAAACTTCACAGTGATGTACAACACCTGCTCCACTGAGCATATCCTGGTGAATGAGCAGATGTCTCTTGAACTGCTCGCTGGTTTAGGTACACCAGAATTTTACCAATGACAAAAAGTATGTCAGGAGAGATGTACTGGTATCTGAATGATCTCTCTTTAAGAAAAACAGAAGCATAACATAATTCTTTCAAAGGGAAGCCTAGGAAAATTAATCTATTTCTAGGTTTTATTTTGTTTCGACTAAGAACTTTCCACATCCTTATGATTCTTGATGCTTCATTTGCTTCTAAGCTCTGTTACCAAGCAAACACAATCCAGTAGCATCAAGTTAACTGCTCTCCTGATAACCAGCCGCTTTTCTCCAGACCTACACAAATAGTTCTTGCTTTGCTTCTGTTGTCCGTGTTTTGCCTTGAAGATGCTAACAATGGATATTTAAAGTTGGGGGAGAAATGAAAGAGCAAACATACAAGCTCAAGAGTGAACCAGAGCACAATTCAAAGATGTTTGAAGCTGTGCTGCTTCATGGTTCATAGCAGGAACTGAGACCACACCTAATACAGGGGGAAGTGTAGGAAGGGAAAAAATATACAAAAACACAAGGTTTCCACCTGCTGCAGAAATCCGGATTTTTTTTCAATCTTTCACAACAACTTTCATGAAAATTTGTAGTTTACTCAGGGAAGATCAACTTCTCCAATGTTGGAAATGAGGACACTTTTGAGACAGACAACATGCCCATGCATTTCAGGAACAGATATCACACTCATCGCCTAGCATACATCCTACTGTAAGATTAAATGCACTCTACATGAACCTCTCAGCGAGAAGTCTTGCTCAAATATGCAAGTTACTTTTTTGCCTTTCCCCCTACATAGATAGCTTGATCAGACATTAAAACCATGATACAAGTGAGAGAATCTATGCTTAAATTATAATTGCCAGTTTCTTCAAAACTGGCATGGTGATTTTAAGAATATATTTCTGTGCAATGCTTTCCTTAAGAGGATGGTTTCTCTCGTCCCAGCTCTTCCAAGTACTATTGATTCTGCTGTCTTCCACAGCTCACTACTGGAGTTTCTGCTCTAATGCTATCCTCTAAACTGGATTAAATAAATTAGCTGGTAAAAGGACCAGAAAACAAATAAAACCCTAAACAAGCCCAAATCCTTCAAACCCACCCCCACCCCTACCCCCCCCAAATTTTTTTTGCTAGAGCCAGAACAAGCAGCTGAGGACAGGAGTGGGCAGAGAGCATTGGTTTCACTGTTTGAGAAAATGTATTAGGGAGCCACATGCTTGAGGGGCAGTTTGATGTTACAAATGCTCATATTTAAATGAACCATAGGACAGAACTGGTGGCAAAGCAGTTGTCAGTCAAACCTCAGTCTCTACCAAACAGGACAAAATATGAACCTCATAAAACACTCCAGTGTTTAGCTACCATTGTTTAAAAATTATCATTTAACTGGAGGACAGACTTTCAGCAGGTGTATACAAACTGACACTTCATAATTATTATCTCCACTCTGCCAGCTCCTTGCACTCTTAATTTGGTATTTATTCATAGAAGGTATCGTTCATGCCTATATTCAAAACAGGAGGGATAGAAAATCTAGTCCAGTAAGAACCCTGTATCCAAAACAAAATGTCCCAGATTTTCTAGCATGAGCAAGTGCTTTCTACAGACCCAAAACAACATACTACTGTCAGTGTTGCTAAATGCCATTTAATTGGCAGCTAGAAAAGTCTATAATACATTTCTTCATGGAAAAACGTTTGAGCTTTTCCAGTTTGCCAAGATGCTAATTAAAAACAGACGGCGTGTTATAAAATCCCTTCCTTGACCTGTGCTATTTTACATGCCCTTCTGTACTTTTTCATGTCATTGGCTCCCTGAAGAATTATTCTAATCTTTATAAACTTGTCTTGAATTTTCCTTGTCATTTTGCAAACAGAAAAAAAAAAAAGGTAACAAAATATTATTTATTTAAATGTACACGGGAAATGTATTTGTTACATGGCAGAGACAACAGGCTTTTGAGGAGAAAGTCTTTACTTGTTAAAAACAGAAGGCTTCTATGTCCTGAATAATTTACAGTGAAAGAAATCTTAGTGCCACTGAAGTCACTGAAATACTTCAAGTAGAAGCCTTGCTGGAGTGCCACTGACATAATGAACTGCACAAAAGGAAGGATGTGCCTCATCAAACACGTATTATTGTTTCATCATTGCTAATCAACATGCTTTACAAAGCAGAGATTTGGATCAGCCCTGAAACATTTTAAGGCGTTGTTGGTGATAGCTCCACAAGTGTATTTTACTGATGTTTTTATTGTTCTCAACAACCCAAGAAATTTGGAAAAATACCTTATTTCAGTAAGAGTTAATCCGTTTTACCTCAAGCAAATACCAGATCTGCCTGACATCCCACCCTACATTATGGCAGGCATGCTGACAGTGCACAAGCCCGTCACAGATTGTCCATCAAATAAAATTCTGCACCAAGCTGAACTCAAAGGTCCCTTTTTCTTACAAACCACATTCGCCCTGCAGAGGAGACTTTGGAGGGCTGAAAATTTCATTACATCTGTTTGCTCATATGCCAATATGGTACATATTTAGTACAGCTTCAAGAAAAGATTTGCTCTTTTGGCTGCTGGCCCTCTCCCTCTGCAGTGGGAGAACAAAACCAACACAACATCTTTATCTAAGAACTGACTGTAGTTTTAAATATAATTTTCATAGCAACAGAGAAATACATGTTTTAGTTATGACTGCTCAGAAGCTAAAGGATTTTCCCTATGGTTAACATTCACATTTTGAGTTCGAAATGATTCCTAATTATCACTTCTCTAAGACAACAATCCAAATACTATACAGCTGACTTTCTTTTTGACACCAATCACTTGTAGGCATCTGTAAGTTTCCACTGTTGCTGCCCGTGTGATTTAGGCAAAGAGTCATTAAAACTCGAGGGCCTAATTCCCAGCCTCAGTATAACACATTAGTAAGAAGTAATAAGCTCCTTCATGAAGCAGTATAGCTCCCCAGCTAAATAAATGGCACACGGTACTGATCAAACAAAGGCACACGTGGCCTTTTTTCCCAAGATTTTTTTTTAGAAGCAAATGGATGAATATATAAGAGAAAAAGACGAGGACAAAATAACCAGGAATGGGAACTCAAGAGAACAGTTAACATCACAGAAACCGAGATGTTGGCTCCTAAGCATGGAAAGGGGTACCTGAGAAATTCCCTAAAGAATTTCTTGGAGCAAGTAATGGCTGAAAAGAGCTTGGAGCTGCAAATAGTCTCCTGCTGTTCAATTTTCTCTTCACTTAGGGAAATGAAGGGTATACATTCATTGCAAATAAAGACTGGATCAAAGATATCCAATTCCATTAACAATTTATTTTCTTAAACAGAACAGTTGGAAATAATGACTTTTTAGATAACTGCTCAGGTCACAAATAGTAATAATGCTCTACTCTATGTTTCTGACACCCCTGCTTCCCCCTCAGGGAGGCAGATATGCCTTAATATACATATTATATATATAGCTATATTTAAGATCTTTCTCAAGAGCTATATATAGCTTCTATTCACAGGCGAGCACCACAACCACTTATTCATTCTTTTCATGCTTTACCTGCTGTTTTCAAGGCTGCCCTGATGCTAAAAATAGCTTCGCATATTAGAGGAGGGTTGCTATAGATTCAGAATGGGTGATGTTCCAAAGACAGCTAAATCCCTCTTTGCTGAGGATCCGTGTGGAGGCAGCTGATGGGCATCTGTGACCAGAGCCATAATGCCCTTTCATAAAGACTCTTGGGCTCCAAGGATGGGATATTTGTGTTGTTCTTAAGGCTGCACTGAATTGCAAATCAATATAAATCATGGATGTCATCATAAGTTTAAGGCTTTGTTTTTTATACTTAGTGTTAGATCACAGTACAACAGTACCCTCAGATATTAATTGCATATTAGCTTCTTTTTAACTGGGAGAACAATTCAATATTCCTTTGTATGGGCATATTTTTCTGTGGGCGTTGATGTCTTCAAGTAAGAAAATATCAAAATGCTTCACTAGTCTTCTTACTTTTTCCAGTTATTAACATTTGTGGCTGGATTATGACCCTATCTAATATAAATGAGGTAGTCAGAATAGTATTTTCCTTTTGTTAACAGCCTCATATTAGAGAAACCTGCCAAATACTGACTCTATTAAAAGTCTTTGGCAGTCTGCTGAGGGTCAAATATAAGTTTTACAGGGAAAGAGTGGCATGGATTTACTAAACCAAGATTGATAAAATATATTGAAACAGATTCTAATATAAATCTAAATAACACAATCCATCTTTTATGAGCAGTATATTTAAGGCCAGTGTAATGCGAACTTAAGAGAACATTTCATGAAATGCTAAAGGAAATGTTTTTTCACTCAAATCTCACTTAACATCCTGACGCTTACCATACATGTGGTTATGTTTTATTTCCATTCAAGAAAGACAGTCATCTAGATGTGTAACTGTAAACGTTTTGACTTATAACTTGCAAATTGAATGTGGTTTCAGCAAGTAGCAGGATCTCCCCCAGGGTACAAGCTGGAATATTTCTTTTTCCTTGCCATAATACTTTCCTTGGTGGTTTTCTGAGTCTGCCATTTTTACTTCTAGAGTTGTGGATATTGCACAGCTCAGTGTTCCTGGCTATAAATAATATAACTTGATATTTGTAACTAAGTTAGACTAATGGTTGCCATTTAGGATAGCTATCTTTCCCATTTCACTTAGGTGCCATGGAATGAATAGTGTCCTGGAAATACTTTCAATAGAAAGGTTGATAGTATTTCAGTACTTCATGTCTTAATGATACTGGTGATTAAATAACATAAAATCGTATTCAATTTGAAATATAATCCAAATTATTTCCAAACCCTGGCAATCAGTAGTATACTTTTACTAATAAAGGTCAATTCTAGCAGAATGGCTCATGGCATTATTAACTAAATGAGGTTTCACAGTGGTATTCTATAAGCACGTTCATTAAAAACTGTGAAATAGGAATTTTTAACTGATTCATCCCACTTCAGTGCTCAGAGCCCCTTTTTTATATCCCTGTATCCTTCAGTTTTCAGTGAAGGATCAGTTATTGATCACCTCAACGTAGATACTAACAGCCTCTACATGCAGCTACTGTATTACCTTACTATGTAATCCCACTGAAATACTAAAATACTGTGAGGGTTGATTCCGTCATCACTACATCATATTATGCTCTTATACCTTAGTTTTTTAAAATCTGACTGTGAGATTCCAAACAATTGACTGCAGCACTGTATATTGCAAATAATCTCTGATGTATTTTCTTTGCTTTAGGACAACCAGGGAAAAACACTGTGATGAACTCATCTTACCAGCTCCACAGTACAGTTTTCAGGACTGGCCCTCTGGATTCCTGAGTTAAGACATCAACTTCTAAGAGGAAACACATCTCTAAAAAACAGGTGTTTTCTGGAATATATTTGCAGGAATGAGACTGTACCTCTCTATCACATTACATCTTAGACCCAGAATGCGAGGCACCTTTCTTTTCCAGGTTATGTAGAATGCTGGGTACACCAATAGTGCGTAACTGCTGGCATGAGTCAGATTACAATGACTTGTCTGTCACCTCTTTATACAGAAGACTTTAGATTCCAAACATTCCCTGTCAATGGTTTGTACCTTTCCTCAATTCTCGTAAGTGAATATTATGAATATACATACATGGCAGATATTATGCACAAAAATGCATGTCAGGAAAAGAGGGAATGCATATCTTTTCCGCTATGGTTTAAAAATGCAATGGACTGTAACTTTGCTCATGTATTCTTTTTTCCCCCACCAAAAAAGTGGGAAACAATGTTATTTAAAGAAAATAAGTACATTGCTTGTTTGTCAGTTGTTTTCTTTCATTTATTTCCACATTACTGCATTTTCCTTCTCTTGCTCATTATTTTCTATGATTTTTTCATCTTATTAATAACTCCAATCTCAAACTGGAAAAACAAATTTGCCTTTCTCTTGTATTTATTTAATTGGATGCCATCAATCACTTTCCACCATAGCAGATCTAGCCATAAAAGTAAGATTAGGCATTCTTTGCTCTCTTAGGAAATAGTTCATACTTCAGGGAATTTAAGCATAACGAACTTCTAAAATCGCCTCAAATGAAAACTGGAACATGGTGGAAGAGTTAGTCTCTGTATTCCACTTAGTTTTATTAACCTGCATTTAAGTAAGTAGTAGTATTTTGTACATACTGGTAATTGCTTTTAAATTAAATTCCTGATAGGCTGAAGTCACTACTCTTTTTTATGCATGCCTCCATGTATGTGTAATCTTGTAGTGAGCTTTGTTCTGAGCAGAGCCAGACTAAGCTCTGGAGACCAAAATCACCTGCCTGACAACAAATGTGGAACTAGCAGTGACAATTAAAGGACACCAGACAGGGGTCTACATAATATATCCGAAGGGGATTTATTTAGTAAAATTTGTACATTTTGCAGAAATAAGCCCAAACTTTAGAGATAATACAGAGAGTTGATTCTAAGAACTATTTTTTTAAGGAAGTCTGATTTATTATTTCCATAACTGAATCAGTTAGTCTTTACAGGGTCATATTGCTATTATTTACATTATACATCTTAACAAGGGCTTGCAAAAAACTTTAATGATATTTTTTGAAGTACACAGAAGTTTTACGATCAAAGTTGATGCTTTGAGTGTTACCCCAAGTGCAACAAAGTCAATGAATGAATGAAGCAATCTGATTTTTAAGGTATTATTATAAGATTCTTACATATAATCTTATAATTATAACATTCTTATATAACTCTGTAGTCACAGGCAACAAAACTAAAACAGATGTTAGGAATTAAAACAGTTATAGTTCTTCTACAGTGTATTTGTGATTCTTTAGCATGTGAAGAGTGGAAGTAATGCTACCATCAAATGAACTGTTGAGCAGGACTTAAACTACTTCAGTCCATGATAATGAAGATTAAGGCTGCTCTTCTGTCAACAGTAATAAAAAAATCTTGTTATTATGTGTGAAGTTGAGAGACCTTATCTGCATTGTAGGAAGTGGAGCTAAGGGAATAAATCAGGTTAGGCTGTATTTTGTAACATTGTGGCCTAAACTGGGATTCTGTTTACCAAATTGATCAGATGAGAATAAGGGTGCAATTTCCTCATCTTTGACTTCTTGGGAGATTTTCAGATCAACAGAAAGTTTCAACTTCATTTTTAATAAGAGCCTTTGATATTTGTTTTTATCCTAAGAGCAGAACAGGCTTAATCTGGAATTTGAGATGTGCACTGTTGTCTTATTGAGCTTTCCCTTACTGTTTATTAAACTAATTTCCAAACTTTGGTCTCAAAATAAATGCTCTGTAGACAGACAATAGAACCAGCAGCTTCAGTGCACTAGGCAGTAAGTAGTTGTGAAGACTGGCAGTGATTTGTTCACCCTAGAAGTGGAGGAGCCAGGAATAACAGAGCTCCATGGGTCAAATTCTACCTCATATGTCCTTCTAAAATGCCATCATCTGTTGGATCTGCCTTTAGATATACAAATTTTCAAAAGAACTGTTTTCCAAATTGCTTATCATATTGGAAGTCTTTGTGTTCTAGAAATTCTGTTTCCATGCAACATATCTGACATTGATATCCAGTGGTGTTAAACAGGAATAATTAAGAGGAAAATATCCACAAATAACTGGAATTCAGGAAATTCAATACTCTTATAATAGGATTAGATATCCTATTATTAGCTCTATTTTATCTTATTAACAAGTGAAATGCAGTACAATGATTGTGGCTACTTATACAAAGGTCTGGGATTTTGGAACAAGGAAACTGATGATCAGTCAGACGCTATTTTTTCAAAGGCACTTTTCTAACAGTTATTATGCACTGAAATGGTAATTGCAACTTCAAAATAAAATAAAACTGCACAGCTGATCTCAAAATAATGGACAAAGCATGGGCTTGTCTATGATTATTTTTTGTAACTGACTCCATACTGGAAATATCTTTAAATAACGAAGTTCTTTTCTTGAATACATTACTTTATCAGCCAAACAAATAAAACTGCATTTGCCTTTTAGCACAGCAACATTGACATCTAGTGGCTAGTTAAGCTTCATGTTTGATATTCCCTGTATGACAAAAAAACATGGAACACACCATTTATTGAATTTGACAAAACAGATGTGCACTGCAACAGCCTGCTATCTCCACATAGCCTCTAGATAATTATAGAATATCATTAGTCTTTAATGACTAGTTTGGAGTGACCAGTATCAGTGATGGGAACTGGTGAGCGTGAGCCACTGCCCCTCCTGAACAGCCCCACTGGTTTTCCCTGACTGTCAGGAAGTCTTAAGCTTGGGAAACAGCTGCCTGATGGTAGTGCATACCTTCCTCGGGGCTTGTTGGGAGGCACACTGCATCCCCGAAATTGTACACGGGTACATCTAAATGAAAAAGAGCTACAGTTACTGAATGTGATGTTACTGGCATATGTGGATGTCCATTTTTAGCTTTACTTACTTTTTCTACAAGTTACTAGGGGGCTTCAAACAGGAGGAGATAAAAATCAGGAACATGACAGATGCCAAAGTGCTGTTTGTACAATGAAGACACAAAAATAAATGATTTGGCAGTTTACTTCATAGACATGTAGAAGATAGGAAGATGATAATATCAAAAAACATTAGAAAGTAATTTCCTCATTTGCCACAATCGAACTGACTTAATGGAAAAAGAGGAAAGATTAGACAGGATAAATCTCAATTTTACTAGCATTCTTGATGGTTCCACATTACTGTCTCATAATCAAACTCAAATGTAGTCCCCGGCAAACAGCTCACAATAGATGTGGTTGTCAGTGACTGCCCTGCCCTTGCTCTGCATACCAGTGATAGCTGCCTCTTCCGGCCTGCTGGCAAAGCCTTCTGATTTGCTTCATTAAAAATTGGAACAATTTTTTAATTGGCTAACCAAACTAATTTTGATTCAACAGATCAGAGGCTGTTGAGTTTAAACAACTTCACCAGAAGATCTTAGGAGGCAATCATCTTCTGCAGTAAGGCTGATGTGTTTCTTCCTGGCTAAATACTGTTAAGGACTAAACAGCTATGCTTAGTGTTTCTTAAAAATACATTGAGAAATCTGAGTCTGAAAAAAAGCAACAAAATGTTAAGAGTTCTCCAATATGTAACCTATATAGAAAGGTTAAAGTACTTTCTTAGAATGCAAAAAGGGAAGACTGTGGAGATATATGTCTTCCAGTATTTAAAGATATTATTCAAATGATGATCAGTTCTTGCTTTCTGTACAAACTAGTGCAGAGCATTAAGAAATTAGCACAAGTAGCAACGAAGAAGATTCTTCTGAGATAGCAGGAAAACCCCCTTAATACCTAAGAGGTTAATAGATTAAGGTATTTAAGCTGTGAAATCTCCTATATTAGAACCTTTTAGGAACAGCTCAATGTCAGGTATAATACTTTGAGTTCCGCATCTCTGTGATGTATATACCATGTCTGACTTAAACGTTTTGGATACACCAGGTCTCATACTTAGCCCATTCTAGATTTAGGGCAGAACTAAAGTAAAAGGTACAGTGACGTTTTCTCCTTTGTGGACCACGAAGTTCAGGGCTACTGTAATTTAAGACTATTGTTTCACATTACTGCTGATTTAAAAGAGAGCTGCTGCTGAAAGGGCAGCCCATGTTTCTCACCTCCCACTTCCCTCCTGTCCTATCTCTCCATCCCTAACATTTTTTTGCCCCACGAGGGTTACTCATCAGACACCACAGCAGGATAGTCATAGGAGCTAGGGTGGCAGAAAATTAAATTCTGCAGTTCAGCAGGAGTGGTCAGATGAGCCCTAGGGCCAGTTCAAGAGGAATGCTCTCTTCAGTGGCAGCTAACCCATAGATTGACTTACTTGTAAAAGAAAGCTGTGCTCCTAAGGTTTGGCTGTACAGTCATTGAAATCCAACTTAAAATGGTAGCACCTCCTGCCCTGTAAAGAATTATGCCCATCTCATCAGTTCTTTTTCCTATATCGTCCAGTTTTGTGGGATTCATATGAGAGAAGTGCCTTTTTGGTGTCAAAATATACTGTTGTTAGAACTAAACCATGGAGATACTCTCATTGGAGCAAAGTATAATGCATACACCAAGGGCTAAGGGCATGTTCCATTTCAATTTCCCGTTTATTTAGGAGGCCATTTCTGAACCCACTCCCCAGCTGTAGTTACTGTAGCCCACATATAAAAAGCAGTCAGGTGATGTTCTAAAGCAACGCAGTCAGACATCAGAAAAGCATACATAGCAAGATGAAATTATCTAGCTGCTATTCTCAGAAAAGCTGTTTATAAAATAACTTCAGCATCTACAGCAGTTGCTATAGTTGGACTCAAGACAGAATTTTCCTGTCCCAGAAACTGTATTTTTTCTATATGCAGGCTTTTGTGGCCACAATACAATGCCAAGAGATTCAATAATTGTAAATCTTTCCTCTACCTTTCCAACTCTTCTTCAAAGTGCATAATCAATGATATGTTGGCCCAGTTTCCAGAATCATGTCAGGATTCATTCACACTAAAGCAGTCTGTCATTTCCATAAGACAGGAACAACAAAAAGATGCCTGCTATTACAGCTTTGAGGGTATACATTATTTATTTTGATATATTTAAATTATTAATTATGATAATTCCATTTTTGCAACAAAGTCTCTGCCCTGTAGAGGAAACGGGCCGCATTCAGTAGGACTTCAGCAGAATACTGCATGCACTCAGATAAGCACAGTGCCACTCAGTTCCTTTCCACGGGACATTTCAGCATCATCTTTACATCCCTTCACAGCAATAATGACATAACAAATAACACAAACACTAATAATTCTGAAAATGGAGATTAGGTAGCCAAGGTAAGGAGATACACTGTCAGCTATGATGTGTGATTGCCTTATTGCAGAAAAGCAACTACCTACAACTTATATTTTACAACTTGCACATTACAAGGACAGCAGCAGTATTCATATTTTTAATATTTCCCTATATTAAGTGTATCTGTGGTTTAACTATTCAGGAATCAGTAACACAACTGGAAACTCTAACGCAGTCCAGAAGAAAGTACCTGTGATGTATTATAGCATTTCAGACCTCACCAGTTCAGGTTGTTTGATGGGAAACTGTCAATTCCTTGACAGCTAATTGCTGCATCTGATGACTTAATGCCGAAGATTGGTGTTTCCCAGCTACTTTTATCAAAAAACACTTTTGCTTTATAAAGCTTCTTTTTATGATGCAACCCACAGGCTCCCAAACTCTTATCGCCCAGTTGCCGTCGGTCCTCACATGGAAACTGAATCACATACTGCCTTTCGTTCTTCTAACTGCGAGATGCGACTGAAAAGAAGAGAAGCCGCGGGCACAGGCAGAAATCAGCGTTGCAGATCGCCGTGCCGAGGCTGCGATCGCGCACTGTGCCACGCCGAGGGCAGCGCGCACCTCCCGGGCGCGCCTGGCAGCTGCTGCCCCCCGTAGAGCGCCTCGCGGGGCCTCCCCGACTGCGGGGTCCCCTTCTCCACGAGAGGTCCCTTCAGAACAACGACCCCCTCCTCCCCGATTCCTCCCGAGGGTCCCTTTCTGCCGGGCCCCGACACCCGCCGCGGGGTCTAAGCCCGTGCCCCCACAACAGGGACTGCCCTGCCCGAAAGCGCCGGGGATGGTGTGGGGGCGACCCGGGCCAGGAAGGAGAGGGGGGCACTAAGGCCTCTCTGAGCCCCTGCGGCACAGTCCTACCTTCCCAGAGGCGGAGACCGCGGCAGCCGGGGCCGCGCATCGGGTTCCCGGGCAGGGAGACTCCCCTCGCCCCTAAACATGATGAGCGGCTTTCCCCTCCCCTCCCGTGCCGCCTCGCCCTCCCCCGCGCCCCGCTGCCCCGCGCCGCCCGCCCGCGGCGGAGGGAGGGACGGAGGAACGAAGGAAGGGAGGGAGGGAGCCGCCGGTGCGGCCCTGCTCCGCCTCTGCCCCGCTTTCCGGCAGCGGCCCGCAGAGCAGCGCCGGGGCC
>VYZQ01020688.1:3299-18337 GCA_013400655.1 Mystacornis crossleyi
TTTTTTTTTTTTTTTTTTTTACAGGCACAGCTATATCTAAATGTTAGGCACATTCCTACTCTGGATGACACAAAACAATGCAAATCCAGAAGGAGCCCTGAAAAAGTCAAGAGAGGCAAGTTACCTGAGAGATGCAGGTTAATTCCTTGAGAGGATATTCCCTGCTTGACATACACTTCACTCACATCCATTAATTGCACCCATTAGGGAACAGTGTTCCAAAATTAACCCTTTCATAATCTATAATATTTATACTTGAGAATTGAAACAAACTAAGTCTCTGAAACAAAGTTCAGTCTCTGAAGTGCCAAACAAGTGTAGCAATTTTAAAAATAAAAATAGTAAGCAGCAGTTACTTTGTAACATTTAAAGAAAATGACAAGTGTTATCTTTATAGTATTAAAACACTATTATTAAACATATTACAGAAAGTTATCTTCATAACCAGCAAGAGTTACTTAGTTCCTGATTTTATTTTTGCTAATATTGTTCCTATTAGCAAAATTTAGGGTCTTAAAAGTTGGCATATCAACTTTGTTGGCTTGGTGAATCCGTAATTATTACTCAGAAGCCTGACCCAAAGCCAGTGAAGTCAGTAAAGATATACCCTAATCATACTGGGATAAAAAAAGGTTTACTTTCTGGAACTCCAGCACTTTTTCTTTTCCAAACATCTTGTCTTATATTCAGCACATTGTGTGTAAAGCACCTGAATCATCACAACAGGTCTGTAGTTTCAGAGTGCAAATACAACAATTATCTCCCTATTTACAGCCTGAAGTTCTGCCTCCCTTGAACTCAGTGGTTGGAATTTTCCTGCCTAGATCAGATCACAAAACAACCTTGCAATAGTTTCACGAAGTGCTAAATTGAGGAACAGGTGATATAAACTGAAAACAAAAATATACTGAAACAAGTGTTTGGCTGCTAGCACTGGAAATGTATGAAGTACTGCATACAAACATGAAAGCATACTTTAAAACATATGACAGTTTATACAATGCCTCATAAAACACTGCTCACAAATAACCAAATTAACACAAAAATTTTAAAAGAGGGAAAAAAAAGACTACTTCCATCACTGGTTGAAAAAGCCACAAAAATAAACTGGAAGGAAAGCAGATTCTCAAAACAGAATATTAGATGCAGATTCATGTCAATCCATGTCAAAATATTTTGTATTGTAACATACACTGTATTTGTAACATGCATTCTAAGTGAGGCTGTAACTGGGCTCCTCAAAGACAACAGTGCTTGGAGACGTGGTTCAAAACAAACCACTACTGCACCTCAGACATAAAATGGTGATGAAAGAAAGGTGCACTAGATGCTGCCAAAAAGTTCTGTTTCCTTCAAGCAACATATACCAAAACAAAGAGAACACACTAAAAAATGGCAGATCACGTTTTTGTTATTCGGTAGGCACAGTATCACATTGAGTACTTAACACTCACATTCCATTTTCATGCCCATCTCTAGACATTTCTTAAGCCTACAAAACTGGCATCGATTCCGATGGTGTTTATTGATGATACAGTCCTGGTTGCTACGACAACTGTAGGTCAAATTCTTCCTTACACTCCTTTTAAAGAAACCTTTGCACCCCTCACAACTGACAGCACCATAGTGACGACCTAGGAAACATATATATTGTTATCAGGTGGAAGTTACTTATATTTTAGCATAGAAATATTTATTTTAAGCAAGTAAAACACTGTTAGTCACCCTTTAAATTTGTTTTGTATTTGTACCAACATTTTGGACCATGAAAGCGTTACTAGAGTCTCACAAGGTATTTCTGGTTTACCTATTGTCAGGGGTTTTGGTGAGAGAATGGAGAGAAGAGAGGAAGGCTAAGCCTATTTCTGAATGTGCAGTCGATGAAGGTGTAGTTCCCATTCTGCGTAAGTACAGATACAATTCTATCAGCTGTTACAGACTATAGGATACATTTAGAGAACACACTGGCTAAGAGCTCAAGTAATTTCAGAAAACAAGTGATTTTACAACAAAATTTAAAATGCAACCTTCATTTAAATTTCCTGTCCATACCAATTCTGGTACTGTTTTGATTACATAAACACTTAAAGAAGTAAAAGAAAGCGAGAAAAAGACAGAAGGGTGTCTTCTCTCTAGCATGAAAGCACAGTACACTCCCTTGACTAATACAGAAATTCTATCTTGAGACTCCTTGTTAGTGCCTGGATCTGAAACACTAAGGATTCATGTGATCTCTACTCGCCTGGTTTTGTGACAGTAGAAGAACAAACTCTACCAGGAAGTGTTAAGTTTGTTAGAGAGCACTAAGAAGCATTTTCTTGGCCTAGTTGGACTTTTTTAGGCGACACGTTTAATTCATGGTTGCCCATCACTGTAGGGAACTTGACTACATGCTTCAAGTAGTCTTTTTCCATTACCAGGCGCTATTTAATCATTATTTTATCTTTCAGCCAATTTATCATATGCTTCAGTTCAAGGAAAAAACCTAATATTCTTCCAAGCACAGTTTAGCTATTTTTTGTGTATAGATACATGGTATGTAATATTTTTCCATTTAAAAACTCAATTGCTTTTGCCATCAGCATAGCTAAAATCTGTTAAAAGCATGTGAAAAATCATCTCTTCATCCCAGTCATCCTTTCAAGCAAGTTTCTTCAATACCACTTTGTATGCTTCCTTACCTGATGCTTTATCACCACAGACTACACAATATTCTACTACCTGGGGCCGCTGAACATCAGTTTTTCCTAGCAGACGTTCCACTGAAGCAGAGTCTGTCACTATCTAAAGCAAAATTCCAGAACAAAAAGATGTAATTAGCCAGATGTGAAGGTAAGGTGCTTTGCCTACAGAACAAGATTGGTGTATCAGCTAAGAAGAGGGGACTGAATTTGTGAGTAAGTATGATATGTGAAATAAGTAGTATAAAATGCAATTTAATGAGAGTTCTTACTGTCAGTAGTTCTTACTCTCAACTGAAACTTTTGAAAGAATCACATCAAAACAAGTTACAAATAAAACTGCTAGCTTTGTTTAGCACAAATGTTTCCTCACTTGTGCAATTAACAGTATTTTTCCCTTCTTGCAAATACTCTCAAACAGCTGCTATATTTTAGCCAAAGACAGTTGGCTTTCAGATGCTGTTCCCATCTACCTCTTCTCTAGCTACTAGGGATACATGGTTCAGATGGTATAGCCTGGAGCTGAGATCTATCATAGAAACAGTTTAGCTTCCAAAGGCCTTGGATTCCAAAACTTCTGTTCTGAACATTCCATTTAACCAAGAAAAATTAAAAACCGCACCCCTCTGTAATGTCAGATATCCTATTTAGCATGGAAAAATGAATTTTAAAAGACTGTTAATATAGATGTTAATAAATCTTTAAAATATTTATGTAAAAATTACTCTTCTTCCTTTAAAATATTCTCTATTGTAACAGTAACAAGAGGGACCAGGCACTCTTTCTTTTATTTTTTTTTTAAGACTGCTAGGAAGAAATCTCAGATTTCACTAGAGGTAGTTTATTGTTTACATCATTGGCTTTGCAAAGCTGCAAAGCTGTTGGTGCGTATTATGCTCAAGACCCACAAAAAACCGTACCAGAGGACAGCTTCAGATATAAATGGCTTTACTGCAATGTCTTGATACTGAATGTAAAGTACAAACTCATGTAAATTTGCTCAGGTGAGCTGTATCTCTGTAAATCTGTGAATCTTGAGGAGAAATCCTGGCACTTCTCACAAGCCCTATCTTAAGTACTCACTTATGTCTTTGGAACTTGACTGAGAACACACAATGAGGGATGATGAGTGCAATGGAATATATGAGGAACGTGAAGACTGAAGGATTTGTGATTGAACAATGAAGCCTAAAATGAGTATGCCTGATCCATGTCATGAGAAAACTACTGCAACTGGTCTTAGAGCGATTTAGACTTAATTTAGAAACAAAAAAAAATTAAATCCAAAATTCCATGGTTTCTCTAAATTACTGTATTTACCTGAATTCTGCCCGGCACAATGTTGTCTGTGGTGGTAAAGATAAGCTGTTTGGCATTAGATGTCTCAGGTGCTGCCAAGATCACCTTTCCTGCACCAGTTCCATCTGGACTAGCTAAAATGAACTGTTGCTTTGGAGACACAGCTGAATCCACTGCTGTCACTATTTGAATTTTCTGACCTGTTTGCTGATCTGTCACAATCTGTAAAACATTGAAGAAATTCATTACCACAGTAAATTTTATGTTTTAAAACCTTTCATTCCATCTCAGAATTATATCAATGAAAAATTACAAAGAAGCTCTGTCCAATTTTTATTTATAAATGGCACTAAGGAGACGTTCTCCAGTTAACATTTACCTATGCGTTTTTTCCCTACGCATTTTATGTAAGATGTTACTCCCTACAGTTATCAACAAAAGATGGAATTGGGCAGCCTTATTGTTTCACATGCTGATCCTCCAGATTCTCTTATGATAGAAGGTTTCTGTTTCTGATCCAGTTGTCTGGTAGCATGATCTCTATTTCGCCTGGTAGAGTAACCATATCAGTATGCACCAGTATTTAATTAAAATTTAGTAAGTCCTTTATAATATGCCACTGCATACATTCTGATACATTAATGACATCTTTTTATTATGTACCGGTAACAAAGAGCTACTGTGCAGCATTCCCAAAGGCCAATTTTATGCTAAATAGGTTAATCTCCTATTGGCTCCTAAATAAGTGGGAGGAGGAATGCACCTGGAGATGATCTCAGATGTTCTGCTGACAATGTCTGACCCTTTGCTGTGGCCAGGGCTCAGGAGATTTGCTTGTATAGGCTAGGTTTAACCTCTGTAAATACTCCTCACTGGCTACATCATCAGTGTAACTATTATATACAGCCATTTAGTCAGCACAAATAAATGCTGAGGGAGAAAGAATTTTAGTTTTCACTAAAAATGATCTGTTCTCACAAAACTTAAAGGAAGTATTCCATTTAGCATTTTTGCTCTGAACTTTTTCCATTCCAAAAGTCTTTAGTATGCTTTTGTATAAAGCTAAGTGGGAGGAGGAGAAAAAAAGAGAAGATGTGATAGTTGGTTAATTAATGGATTTTTACCTGAATGCGTTGTGGTGAAGCTACAGAGGAGTCTGTGGAAATTATCTGGATACGCTGGGAAGGGCTGGTCATCACTGGAGATTCAGATAACGAAGTCTGAACAGTCGGCACCTGTAAATAACGTATAGAATTTTAATTCACTGTTAAGGTATTGAACACTTTTTAAAATACCTATATTTATAAAAGATCAGATAGCCCTATAGTATAGAATCTAAATTTACTGGAAAGGTTACAGTCATTAAACCAACTTGGATTTGCTTTCAGTGAATTATCACGATATTTTCTTTTTCTGAAAATGGAGTGAACCTGACAAAACCAAACCACCACTACCACCACAACTATGCTCAAATGAATCTCTGGGTAATTACTGTATGATCCTTTAGCTTACTGAAATGCAGAAATACTTTTTTCAACTTTCAATTATACACTTGTCCCATTTTTTGCTTTTGTAAAAATTAAATACATCATATATAAAGAATGTAAAATGTTAAGCAGTTCCCCTCTGAATAATTTTTAAGTACTTTTGAATGACAGAGATTAACTTTGGCACTACTTCTGAATACTACTGTTTCTTGTTCTATTCCCTATCTTTCTAGAGTACCAAACTGTAATGCAATTCTAGTTCTGAATACCTAGAAAAAGCTTGAAAAACACCCCTTGCAGAGCTGTGTTCAGAGCAAAAATGCTAAATGTTGAATTAAACATGCAAGGTAATATATAGATTGGATATTGGGAAGAAATATTTCCCTGTGAGGGTGGGGAGGCCCCGGCAGAGGGTGCCCAGAGAAGCTGTGGCTGCCCCTGGATCCCTGGCAGTGCCCAAGGCCAGGCTGGATGGGGCTTGCAGTACCCTGGGATAGCGGAACGTGTCCTTGCCCGTGGCAGGGGGTTGGACTAGACATTCTTGAAGGTCTCATCCAACCCAAACCATTCTGTGAACCTGTTACCTGCAGTAACACGTCCAAAACCAGGATGGTCACAAGTTGTTTTTTTCAAATCCTCTTTTAAATTGGAGTCTTGGAATTATATCAAAACTTGTACAGCTGGACAACAGGGCAGTGTCAATTTTAGCTTGCTTTGAAAAATGTTTGTTTAATATACAGAGAAGTTAATTTATGACATAAAGAAAGAAAAAACAGTTTCGATCGCAAGGAACATGGACTACAGTCTCTCTGGGGAAGCAAAGGTATTAAAATACACAAGGCTGAATGAAGCCATACCATTCTACTCCCCTATTGCCTGTACCATAACTAGTCCAACATACTGCAAAAGTATAATCTAAATTGAACATACAATCTCTAATTATCTTTAATACACAGGACACAAAAGTTTTATGTTAAATGAGAAAATAGGACAGATGTAGAAATGGAGGAGTCTTCTAATTATTGGACAATTCAAAGCTTTCAGCAGCAGAAAACAATATACCTAGGTGAGGAAAAAGACTCCCAAAAATTCAGACTCTTGGAGGACACATTTAATTGATGATCTTTGTCTTCCATGCCAAATTATTAACTAAGCTATGCACCCTTTAAAAGGTCTAAATTAGAGCAAGAAGGTCTTTTAAAGCTGTTTTACAGTTGTTCAGTTGTAGAATCCTTAGCCTTTCATTGATGCATCTTCAAACCTTACACCACAGTATACTGCAGGCAGCTTGGAAATAAAGAATAGTCTATTCTTCCATGTTGTTCAAGGAGAAAGACAGACAGACAGACAGACAGCTATAAGGTACCTGCACGGAAATTCTTTAAACATTTTGGAACTAACCAACCATGTCTTTTAATGGGTTTGCAAAGTATGTTCAACCTGAACCTCCGTGGCACAATTTGAGGCCATTTCCTTTTGTCCCCTACCTGGCTCCACCCTCCTGTCAGGGCGTTGTAGAGATTGAGAAGGTCCCCCCTGAGCCTCCTTTTCTCCAGGCCAAACCCAGCTCACTCAGCCACTCCTCAGTGACTGACTCTCCAGACTCTTTTCCAGCTCCTTTGCTCTTTTCTGGGCATGCTCCAGCCCTTCAATGTCTTTCTTGCAGTGAGGGGTCCAAGATTTGAGGTGTGGCCTCACCAGTGGCCAGTACTGAGTGGCAATCACTACCCTGGTCGTGCTGGCCATGCTGTTCTTGATCCAAGCCAGGATGCCATTGGCCTTCTCGTGTGAGCTGGGCACACCCAGCTCACATTCAGCCACTGTCGACCCACACCTGCAGACCCTTTCCCACTGAGCAGCTTTCCAGCCACCCCGCCCAGAGCCTGCAGTGCTGTGAGAGGTTGTGGTGACCCAACAGCAGGACCCAGCCCGTGGCCTTGTTGAACCTCACACTGTTGGCCTTGGCCTCAATCCCTTCATCCAGGTCATCCATAAAGATATTAAACAGAACTGGGCCCCAAACTGAGCCCTGAGGAACCCCACTAGTGGCTGAATACTGCATGTGGCACCATTCCCCAGCACTCTCTGGCCCCAGTCACCAGTTCTTAACCCAGCGGAGATGCACCTGTCCAAGTCACGGGCTGCAGCCTCTCTGGGAGAATGCTGGCAGACGGTATCAAAGGCTTTGCTGAAATACAGGCAGGCACATCCACAGCCTTGCCTTCATCCACCAGCTGGGTCACCTCAGCATAAAACGAGATCAGGTTGGTCAGGCAGGACCTGCCTTTCCTAAACCCATACTGGCTGGGCCTGATCCCCTGGTCCTGGGTGTGCCATGTGATCGAACTCAAGATAATTAATTTCAAATTAGCGAAGTTGAAAGGAAAATCCATCAGATTCCCTGTAGAGCATCTTTAGCCTTAAAAGTTCATTCCACAACAAAACACTCTTATGAGGCTGCAGTGAAAGCTGACAAAGGGATGAAAACAGAAGATATTTTAAAGTTCTTCAGAAGCTAAATTTGTTAAAAGTTATAGTACATGAAGTTTTGAGAAAGTGACCACGTACTTGACAGGTTTTACAACAATAATAAACAACAAGAAAACTTCTTAACAACAAGAAACTACAAAATCCAGAGGAACCCCACTACAAAAGCTGCAGCAAATGAATAACGTAGGTGTCTAAGTAGCATTAGTATTTTCTTCTAATTTCAATGACTCCTTAGCACAGAAATGTGTTCACTATTAAAATTAGGCAATTTACTTGACAGAAAACACAATCACCTATTGTACATCTCTCTAAAAATAGTATCTATACATAATTACCTAAAGGAGTGTATTTACAGCAAGGGTACAGTGTAAACGTTAGGCCAACTGTGATCTAGTGTAGAAGAAAGTATTATTTGTATCTAAAATACAATTGCTTGGGCTTTCAAACCAGTGAGTATCACTAGCAATAATTTCATATGCTGAAGTTTATAGAAATCAATAGTGATTTGCCTTAAGTGACATAGAAGATCTGCACAAAGCTCAAGAAATATAAAAATACACTTAAACACATATGTATCTACCTTTTTCATCGTTAAACTAAAAGCAACTATTTGGCAATTAAGTGCTTTTGAAGGCTGGCAAAATTAAATTTGGTTTCTTCTGTTTAAATTATTAATAATTTTCCCATTTTATAAACATAAACATATATAATTGTATATTTACCTTATTTTTCCTACTTCTTTAAGTTTCTGAATTTTAGTTGAAATCATATTAAACTTCCAGCAGATAGGTGTAAATATATGAAATTTTAAAAGCCGAAATAATTGTATTGCTTGAATATACTACGTGTAAACCAGTGTCAGAGACAATAATTTCTATTCTCTTTTCTATAATATTAAAGGCATAATTAAGCAATCACAGACCAAATATTTTTAACTGCACCAATTAAACAACTGAAGAATTTCAATGAAAAATATGGTACCAAGTTTTATACCTGCAACTCAAATCAGAAAGATGTATTTTTCTATAGATAATTTTCCTAATGAGTATCTTTAGCTATTAAATTATTAATAGGCTTTAACAAAAACCATATATCCAAATATATTTCTTTCACAGGCGTAAGATGTATCTAAAAAAAGTTTCAATTATTCTCTTTGGAATTAGCTCTCCTGACCACGTGGGTCCTTTGTAGAATGGCGGATAAAATTCAAATTCACCACTAGAAGAACTCTAGTTTAACTGCCCTAATAGGATGCCAGTGCAAGATCTTGTATAGCACATCAAAAGGCAACAGTCAGGGCAGAAGCTGCACCTGGCATACCTGCGTGCTAAAGAAAATCTCACAGCAGGTCTGTCATAACACCCCATGCTTTTATTGCACCAGCAGCTGTGCCACATCTGGTAACAGTCTTCAGTTCAGAGGCTGACAAACTGCCCAAACCAGATAGCATCTCCTTACTCGCATGTGCACTTTCTGTGAGATACCTCTCAGGCTCATGCTACGTCTAGGTCTTTTACCATTAACAGGAACTTGAGAAAAGCTGTATTTGAATCGATAATTGTTTGAGAAGACGTTGCATCAAAGCTCCACCCTGAAAAATCATCAGAAAGGAGCAAGTGGCCAATGATAGAAGTAAAATATTAAATATAAAGGATCTTACATCACACTTCTAATTCTTAAAACTTAAGAAAAACTTAAGAAAAAAAGAAAAAAATAAGTAACGACTTATTCCATCAGAACAACAGTGTTTCCACTCTCCTTTTCCAGCACACTGTCTTCATCTGGACCAAAATCTGAATTGCTGAACGACTTATGATGTAACATGTCAGAGATATCTGAAGAGAGTCAAGAGAGTATTTTATGTGACAAAGATATCCAGTATTTTTTGAGCTCCATGGCAAAACATGCTTTCAGAAAGGCTCAAGACTTTGATAGTTTCCTATCAGGACACTGAGGGAACTGAAAGCAACTGAAAATTCTCCAGCAATGCAGCTGTCATAAACAAGATCCAGGAAGCACAGGGCTCAATAGTCACCTCGTGACTCTCTCCCTATAGCCCCTGACAGGAAAAAGGATGCACCAGAAATAGTTTGTGGTTGTCAGAGAGCTGGCAAGGGACAGTTTTAGCAACTACTAAAAATTATTCCTGGTCACACCAGAGCTGCTGTTGGAAAGATGAAGTAGCGCTTATTTCCAGCCCCCCACCCCACCCCAGTCCCTCGAGACAGCTCTGTTTAAAAATTTTTAAATTTTGCATTAAAATCACAGGCACTACACCGGGAATGCACCTCCACTTCAAAACCAAACACATTTTTCTTAAACAGCATTCAAGTCAAATCTAAGTTGGTACTGGGACTGAACCTAGGCCACTTGTGTATCGCACAGTGACAGTACTAAATAAATACTTGAGAAAAGCAGCATTACTTATTTTTGCATTAAGGCTTTTTTCCTGCTTGTCAAAAGCTGCTCAGGATGAGGAGAAACTGCTGAAATTCCCTCCGAATCCCCTAGCTGCTCTCTGTTCTTCAGTTTCATGAACTGTAAGTAATGGCAACTTCAAACACTAAAATTGGAACTCTCATCCAGTCTGTTCAGAAATGCACAACTGGAAAAAAATTAAACGAGCAACACTATATAAAACAGAAGCAAGCAAAAGCAGTGAAACCATTTGAAACCGTTACAAGAACAATTTTTAAAAGCCCTAAAAATAGAATAAGTACAAAAATACATGCAATACTGGAGCACACTCAGCAACTTCTGTGATACATTCAGTTTAATGAAAACGAAGCTGATGAACTATTGCTCAAGAAGGAGAAACAACATGTAGCCTACTTGCATGCCAGTCTGATTTGGTGCTTGGCATCACAGTTCTCAATAAACCCATGCACTACATATGTGGCAATTATGTTGGAAAAGTAATGCAGCTATAGTAAAGTTGCTAATATTTGCATTAGGTTATCTGGTTTGCAACTTGTCTCTCACATTTCATAACCTGAAATTCAGTGCATGATCAATGACCCTCTTATTCCATTTAATTTTCATCAATAAAAAATATAATACTCTGAAAATCTTTCATTTTTTAAAGCCAGTGCCAAGTTTTATTCTACATTTTCTCTAAGATATGGCAAGTACAAACAGAATTTTAGCATATTTGAAGAAAACTAGTAATGTATTTACCTGTATTACCTGATGGAACACACAAATAGCAGGCAGCCAGCCATTCATAATGAAATGATTCAGTATCAACATTATCATAGTAGTAATGAATTCCTAATGAGATAATGCTGCTTACAACTGTTTTTCCATGAACAAAGTTTTCATGGTGTTATGCAGTGGACAGGCATATAATTCAAGCAGCAGCTGAATACTCTAAAGAGGTGAAGCCCTCTGTTTACCCACCGGCCAGGAAGAAATCACAGAGCTTCATACACTCTTGAGATGGAGCGATCTCTCCAGTGGCAAGAGACAACCATCACACTATGTTACCACGGTGCATTTCCTGCACGAGGAATTACAAATGTCACATATTTTATGTGCTTTAGATGTTATTACAGCACCCAAGTTCTATCAAAATAGTATAAAGTCTGCCAGTATTTCTATTACAGGTTTCTCTTTCCAAGTATATTTGGAAGTGTTTTTAAAAAATGCAGCTTGCCAAATTCGTACCTGGTACAGAAAACCAGAGTGAAAAATCTCTTGTTGATTTTCACTGTGAAACTTAGGACGTTTTTTTAAACTATTCCACAGATGTTACTTCCAGGACACTCACTAGACCATTTTCCATGCTAAAAAGAACAAAATTTCTTTTTTAAAAAAGTATTTCTGTGTAGGAAATCTCAGATCCACTTCCAAAAACAGAATTAAACTTATATTTTCTTCTTATATAGGGCTTCTTCTTCAACTAAAAGTATTTTTTAATATACAGGTGCAATCTTAGCTCAGTAGGTGAGAGGAAACGCCAAACTCATGTCTGAAAAGTGGCCTTATCTAAAGAGGTCTCTCAGCCCATTTGCCCTTTATTATTTATTAAATCCCTTAATTCTGTAACCATACAAAAAAATCACAGTAAACTTGAAGGATATTAAAGCAAGTAATTTTAATCGGACAAAAAATCTAGTTTATTTTTTGACTTAAGTTTGCATAGTGAAGGAGATAAATAAATTATTTTCTATGGCCATGAACACTTGCAGTTTGTGTTTATGAGCTGATTTGAACTTTTCAGCTGTTGAGCATCCAAGCTTCAGTGAATATGCATCAAGACATCACTTGATATCACTTTAAGTAGGTTTGTGCTTTTTTTCTTTTAAGTGTAGGCACAAAATAAAAAACCTGATTTAAATTAACCACCTTACTGTAAGTTCAGTATAGCACATAAGTAAAACACGTAACTGTGGTGGATCTAGATTACAATTCAATTTAGGAGCAGAAGCTTTCCATGTCCAAAACGGTCAGTCTAATGATCAAATGACAAGAAATTTTGTTGTATCAATTTTTTAAATAATTCATAATACAGCCAAGTTTCTCTATAGCTCATGTTGAACTTCCTAGTTGCATTCCTAATATGGGGGCCACCAGAACAAAGCAGGGTGAACAAAACACATCCCACTTGCACTGGTTTCATGCTTGTCCCCAAGTGCGAAGCAACACTTTTCTATAAAGATCTTCTGTTCAGTTCATGCTTAATTGTAAACAGCAGGGACTCCCTAATATGTGTTTAATTTCACAGTCTCATATACCAACTGTTGTGATATCATCTGTCACTCACCTCAGCCACCTGCTGAGTCTCCACTACCTGCTGAGCCAGCACCTCCATACTGGTTGCCATGGTGAAACAAGACCATTAGAGAACCTGTTCGGAAAGATGCCAGCAACTTCCATCAGGCACAGAAGTCTGGGTTTCTTCTTATTATTAAAGAAAGCTCTGCTATGACTTTTTTAAAATTTACAATTCTGCTTGATGTATCTGGCAAACAAGAGAAGATGCCATTGAAGTGTGTGTGCACACATACGTACACACACATATATACATATATGGGACATGCATACTGGAACCATGCTGTTCAAACTGCTGGGCTACAGTTACTCTTTTACTTCATTAAGCCTCTAATATACTATTTCCACTCTATTATTTAAGCTGTAAAGAAGAGATGTTTATTTCATAAATGAGAAAGGACTCATTTCAAAGTCAAGAACTAATGCAGTTTGTGGAATTCACAGATCTCAGAGGTGCTTCCCTCAGCTCAGGCAGGAGAAACCTTGCAGTTAAACTGCCTCTACACCACATGCTGAACCAGGGAGCAGCAAGCTAAGAATGCTGTTTTGCACAAAATTTTATTGAGTCATTCCATCAAACCACCATGTTCATCCATATTCTTAAGAGTAATCTTACAGAATAAGGGAAAAAAACAGTTACATCTAAAATGTATCTTCCATTATTTAAACTATTTCTTTATTACAATGTGATTCTATTATCAAAATGAGAAGAAAATACTGCAGAATCATTTTATCCTATTCTGAGTGACTCCACCTTCAACTTTAGGGGTTAAAAAAACCCTCCAAAAACCAAAGTAATCAAAGACAAAGAAACATGAAAAAACCACTTCCAGTATATTTTTAATTATGATTATTAGGGGTGTGTTTCTTCCAAGGTAAATTTAATTAAGATTCCCAAGTAATGCATTCAGTTTTTAATTATGACTTCCTAATTACAGGGCCAGACTTCAGTTGTAAGTAATGAAAAGGCATTCCTGAATGCTGGCCCATTTGATATTTCATTGGAAACCTCTGTTTGTAATTGCAAAGCAATCATTTAATATAAAATTTAAAAATACAGGAAACAATAGCAACACCCATAACAGAAAAATGTATGCATGTCTCTAGCACCAACACATCCCCCATTCGAATGTAACTTCTACAAAGCTAACATTGTTAAACGAGTCAAAATTGATTAAGTTAAAAGGATTCACTTATATTGTGACAAATGTGAAAATAATTTTGTATATGTCAAGTAAACAATGCAGAATCAAAGTTGAGACATCCCCATGGAAATTTTATTTATGCTAGTTTCTCCTTCAGCTTGTCATTATTTTATTCAAGTGTTGCACATTAATGTGAACCATTTCCACCAAACCCAGCTTATGGATGGTTTCTCAGTTGTTCAGTGATTCTTTTTCAGTGTTTTCTCTTATTTTTTTTATATTCAGCAAGAAGTACAAGACACGTAAACAGATGCTCATAACGTGCTGTTTTCTCAGTGCTCTATGATGACAGAAGCCCTGCAGACGAGATACTTGGTTCATAACGGTACTTTTCCAAGACACAAAGAAGTGTTTGCTGAAGAATAGCTCTGACAGATTTGCTGTTGTTGGTGTTACCCACCGAGGCTTTCTGTATTTCTGACCTTCACAAAAGAGCCTTAGGATGAGGCTATCTGATCAAATCCAGCTGAAGCACAGAGACCATACAAGCTTCTTAATGGTGTCGACTCCCAGAAGGCAAAATCAGCTTCCTAGCAAAAGCCCCGAGCAACAGTTTGTGAGGCAACAGCAACAAAAGCCCCCAAACCGACAGAAGAGGTGAAACTTAAAACCTGCAAAGAGACACCTGCAGCACCAGGACATTATTTTCAGCGTAACAGGGTGGCAGCCAGCGCAATATATGCTGTCCACAACACAGTGTAAAATCATTACTCTTTCCCTAAGCTGCAGAGGAACCTCAGAAGCAAGTCATAAATTCCACTGGAGAGGTTCTAAGGGTATGGCCCTACTGACAAGACATGACAAAAGGCCGAATCCAAACTCATTGAAATTTGTTCCTTTGTCTTGATGAAACGAGGTTCTTTACAATGTAAACTCGACTCGGCTACAGCGAGGGGCCTCCAGCAGGCTGCCATCGGCGGGACGGGCGGGGAGCGGGTCCGGCCCTGACGGCAGTCTCTGGTACATTGTCCCGGCGGCAGGAAGGCGGCAGGAAGCCGGCAGGAGCTCAGCCGACACCCGGACACCACCGACGGACCAGGAACACGGCGCACGGCGCCCCCGGCCCGCCGCGCCCCCATTGGCTGCGCCGCGCACGCCGCCCG
>VYZQ01020689.1:5201-25693 GCA_013400655.1 Mystacornis crossleyi
TTTTCTTTGCATTCCTTTCCTTTCATGGTTCTAGCTAAGATGCCATTTAGTATTGATGGCAAAAAAAAAAATTCCCTTGTGACACAGTAGCAAGATGCATATTAATTGACAAAGATAAGTTCTACAGCAATTTCTTTCTCATAGGTTTCTGATATTTCCTCCTTAAAAAAAAACACCCTGAAATGGTACTACATGTCTTTAGTACAGGCCTAATTCCAGCTCCAGTATGAGCTTCAGCAAGTGAAAAGGTGAGTAGTCTGAAAGCCTGTAATTTACATGTATGGTGGCTCCTAATTGCCTCTTCACAATACCTGCTTGTTTTATTTATTTTCTATCTTCTTTTGGGAATAGATGGAGTACATTAAAACCTTGATCTACATGTCTACAGTGCTCCCCCAAAAGCACCTTCAGCTCCCTCCCCACAGAAAGCAGAGCCCCAGCCAAGTTTTTCTATGCATCCACATGCGGTCCTTAGTGATAACACTACTGAATTACATTTTTTAATTATATAACAGCTATGGGCAAGCATATTTGTGTCTGTGTAGGCACACAGCTACATATTTGTTATAAAGAGGTAAGTTTGTTTGCTTTTGTGTTTTGTAACTGCTCCTACCAGGACATGGCTGTGGGATGCATCAAGTTTTGGGGATTTTGTTCGTTTTTTACAGCAAAATATGGCTGCAGGAATGGTTACATTTGTGCTCCATATGCAGGTTCCAGTATATATTCAAGCTGGACAATAATGTAGGGAAAAAACAGCTGATACACAAAAGGGACTGTCTAGACAGTGCCCCATCAGTCTGGCTAAATTTGGTGCTACTGCTCCCAATGGGATTGTAATATAATTGTTCTGGTGTCTGCATTCATTTCCCATGCCAAACATCATCCCAAATATATATCTTTTTTCCAATACAGTAGGCCCATAGGCCCAAACTCTGTCATTAGGTGGAAGCAGCTCAGAAATAAGCACCTAAGTAAACATCTCCTAATATGCAATAAACCTGTCATTTATTTGCTGGAAGAAAAAAAGCAAATTAAAACCAAAAAAACCCAATCAAACAAAAACCCTACACAACCTTTAATCAGAATAGAATTAATTTGACTTTCAGTCAAAATATAATTATTTTAATTAAGAATCTAAAAATATCTTTTTGAAAAATACAAAAATATGCTTTTGTATAGGCGCAAAGAAAAGCCATCTTCTGAACATTTATTAATATTATCAGAGAAAATTTAACAGAAATTTAGAGATATCAGTGTGAAATGGTAAGTATGAATCAGAGATTGTAACAAAGTGAAAATCTTATTAAAAAACTTTAATGAACAAAAAGTAAAAACAAGAAAAGCTGGGTTTTATCTTCTTAAATGAAACTGGTGCCTATTTCTTTAATTTCTGTGAAATGACTATCTTATTTATTTGGATTTTTTGACTGTTCAAAAGATATTTGACAAATATTAGAACCACACACTTACCTTGATTAAGACTTGTTCTATGTATTTCAGAAAATGCTGTGAAAATTCTAAAATCTATGAAAATTTTATCAAGGAAATCAAGCACAAATATGGAGCTTCAAAATGAAAAATAAAAGGGATTAAGAACTGTGAGACTAATGTCCACAAACACAATGGTAAAAGTTAAAACAAACAAATAAAATGCAAATACATAAATCCCCTGCTTCAGGAAAATAAAATACAGAAAATGTGTTTCCGATTTATCCATCTGCACAGTTACATGTTGTTCTCCATTCTGTTTTGTTTTTTCATTTCAAGACCAAGTTATTCCAAGACCTTTCCATATAACAGAACTCAGGCATCATTTTAGACACTTTAAGCAAACATCCCCCTGATTAATTTTATTTTAGGAAGCGTGGCTCTCCATGTGCTTCAGCAGCTATTTACATGACATATTGAGAATACACACATACATTTTAGGCAGAGACCATGAAAAAAGCCACACTGCCCCACACTGTGCAGTGCCTAGACTGTACTCTTGACCACGCACCTCACATTGCAAACGGCAGAGATTTCTTCCCCGTCATTCACCAATTCTGACAAACTGTAGCCCGAAGCTTTAAGCATGCCAAGAACTCAAATACAAGTTATGCTGCAAACAAACAAAAAACCCACTCCTTCCCCCCAAAACTCTGGTGTGTCTCGCTCCCTAAATTTCCAGTATAGAAACTTTGGTCCCAGCAATTTTCTGCAGGATAAGTGAGGGAAAGAGGAGTAAACACCAAGTAACAGGATGGGAAATAAGTCCACTTATCTCAGTGCAGAAGAGCTCTGAAGGAGCTGGCTGAGCTGCAGCTCATAACTCAAATTACTGCCCACTGAGGAAAATGAGGGATGGAAGAGAAAATATAAATATGAAAACAAATACATTAAATAATTTAAGCGTAGATTTAATATTGGAGTCACTGGACCTGCTGGAGGAGGGAGTGTAAGGGCATGAGAGTGTCAGGTTTGGGGGTTCTGGGGAGCGGAGGGGGAATATGTGTGCGTTTCCTTGTTTGCCTCCCTCCTTTCGTCCTCTGCACTGGAGGATGCAAAGGTTGGCGGGGCTCAGGGGCTCTGCAGCTGCCCCTCTCGCACTTGAATAAAGAAGAACTTTTCTTTCTGGAGGGGGCAAAATCCGTGAATACCTTCCTCAATAAGAGATGGGGCATATTGAAAACTATATTAAATTACCCTGATTAACAATTTTGCCATGAACAGGAGAGCTTTGGGAGATCTCTATAGTCAGGGCTGGGGGCTATTCATGCCAGCAGCTAAGAGGTCGAAAGGTTTCTGAAGTTCACAGGCTCAGAGCCTTTGTTATGCTAACAGACAATCTCAAATCAGCTGCCTGCTGGAGTGTGAAATATAAATGATTCCTTGTGAACTTCCAATAAGTTGTCACTCTTGTTCTCCAAATACCAGGACAGGCTGTTAATTTATAGCAGGGTCCTTGTGTCTCAGCATCATGAGCCTTAAATGAATGCCTTTGTACATCAAATAATTTTTAAGGAAGTTGCCCTGCCATAATAGCCCAAATACATCTTGTTTTTTCACTATGAAAGGAAATACAGGTACTTCTCCAAATTTATCTTCCCCTGTGCCAGAGGTGTTAGGGGTGGGTGGGAGAGATGGTCCCAAATACAGCAAGCTGGGACCCAAGGTGGGTGGGGGACCTTAATGAGTGGTGATAGACAGGGAGCTGCGAGAGCCAAAACCTCATCACCTGCTTGTTCTGAACGAAACCCAGAACAAGATTTACTGCTCCAAAGCTACCTGTCCCCTGCGTTAGGTGTGATTTAGGGCATCTGGGAAGGAGAGGAGGCAGCTGCACCCAAACAGTGGGCGAGGTCTGGGGAGGGTCTGAGATTTGGGTACAAAGAGAAACACGCCCTTCTGCAGGACGTCAGTGCTAATGCCATGAAGAGGAGAACAATCAGTTAATTGTCTTTATACATGAGGAAATCAATCTACTAGAGGATGTGATCTGTTTTTATCCAAGGAGGAGAGGGAAGCCTCCCCTGTGAGAACCCTGGTGGGGGTCTGGTGGGGCGCAAAGTGCAGCGGAGATTCCACAGCACTCCAGGATGAGGGGAGACCCCCTCCTCGGCATGGCAATAGTGATCATAATTATAATTAAAAATGACATGAGTGTAGTTTCCTTGCACTGGAAATAAAAATGCTCATGTCCCATCCCCACTTTCATATCAGGGAAGGAAAGGAGGGGTCCCCCAGGCACCCACCATCCATAGACAAGGAAGACATGCAAACACGCAGGTTTTTCGGGGGTTAAGTTTAGCTGAAGAAGGAGTTGCGGATGCTACTGGCAGTTTCGGGCCTCTCTGATCCATGCAACCCGGAATGAGGATGACTTTTGATGGCTCCTTGTACTGATACTGACTGGACAGTGCTTTATTTTGGTGGGGCGTGGGGGGAAGAGGTGATAATTGTTTTCCTCCTAATCAGCATTTATTTTCCCTTTTGGAAATTGATCTCACCATTTATTCTCAATAAACTTTTATAAAAATTCTCCAAAAATAGGAGAAATGAAGGTTTGATTTATGCTGTTTGCAAGAAGAGAAAGAAAACTTCACGAGGCTTTTTTTTTTCTCTTTTTTTCTTTTTTTCTCTGAGCAGATACATGTATGGGAGTTATTATTCTGAAACACTTGTGTCCTGAATTATCCGTGTGCTCTGAGTTATTAATAATACTTAGCACTTCCAGTGTGTTTTGCATTTAACAAAGAGCTGCTGAAATGAAACACTAATTAGTGTCACAATTTTATTTTACATTTTGAGCCTTTTCTCTTCCTTTTTTTTTCTTTTTTTCTTTTTTCATTTGGAAGGGAAAAGTTGTCTATTTTTCAGCAAGTTTTCAAACAAATTAAATCCCGCTACATTCAAACTATTACTAAAAGTTTGTTAGGGAATTGCAAATACTGGCTTAATCATTTATGTCTGTAGCAGCTAATGCTGAACTGAATGGTCTGCATGTTAATGACGGTGTTGCTGATGGCATTTATTTAATTGACAAATAGCTTCACAGCCTTATTTTCATGTTTCTGATGGCCAAGTTGTGAATTTCAAATTTTAGTTTTCCTTTAAAAAAGCTCTAACAGGGTAGGAACGGCATAATACTCATAGTTGTAAATACTAAATTATAATAAGCAGATTTTATGAAGGCATGACATTTTATTTTTGATCTGACATCTTTAAACTACATAATATTTCAAGTACAAATATAAGAATTGCATTAAATATTTCTTTTGTTGAAATATAATCATTAACAGGAATCAAATCTCTTAAGCTTTCTAAGGTGACAATGTGAACATTTAAAACATTAATTAGGTTTTCAAAATAAATATTAGCCAGAACAAAGTTAATTTGGGGGAGGGTGCATCCAGGAGATTTCCTGTTCTATCATTCCTGAATGGCATACCTGCACATTAGTTTGCAGGCAAATTAATCTTGTTCACAATAATAGTATTTTGCTTACACATTTGCTTTTTGTAAATACATTTCCACAAAGGGCCACAGAATGCAAAAATTATCACATTTACTCATATATATATATGAGTAAATAGATGTTGTTTCCTTTTAACCACTAGTGACAAGTGATTGCCTGAAGTGCCAAAGGGGAATACTACTTTTCTACAGTATATGGACCAATAAATACATCTTTTTTTGCATATCAAGTACTATCTCTGTGGTCAAACAAGGTGAAACCAAATAAAACAGCAAAAGAAAAGACTGCATGGAAAGGAACCATGGAGAAAAAGTGCAATATGACACCCACAAGACGACTGCCTTTTAATTCTTTCTCTATGATTATAGACTAATTTCTATAGAAAAATTAATGGAAAATGTCCTTTAGCAAATCTGCCAGAGGAACTACAATTGCATTCTCCTAACACCCTTGCAAACAGTAACAAAACTTATTAAATATATTTAAGCTTTTATACACACAGCAGATCATCATATAGGTTTGTCTGGAGGAGTGCCTACTGCACGTGTGAGTTATCACACCAATATTGACCAGTTTGGGTGTGTGAGGAGGACAGAAAGATACAGATGAATATGTAACATAAAAGAAATCCCTTCAATATGATAGGCAAAATTAGCATAGATTTATCCAACAACTACATCATTTTAGCAGATGAGAAAAATACAATATCAATAATATATACAGTATATTAAAAAGATCTCTAGGGAGGCCTCTCAGCTTCGGGTAGAAGATACATCTTTGTATTAACTCCTCTGTTCTTGGTCGAAATCTACTATTATTAAAAGTTATGGAAACAATATAAAAGTAACATTCAACACTGGATCAGAAACTTGCTAAAAAAAGACCAAACTATGTTACAAAACATGAGATCAATTCCAGCAACTTTGGACAAAATTAAGGCTCCTGAAAACAGTAAATAGTTTGGATTTCAGTCTATTCAGCAAAAATCGCTAGGTTACAAGGTTACTCTGTGGGCTGAGACTACAGATGAAGAACAAAGCAAATGGTTCAATTTCAATAGGAAATATAATAAAACCTCCTTTATCTAAAAGCCATCAGGGACAAGCACTCAATGCTAGTTAACAAGCAGGAACTGATAAGATAACATTTATATGAGGTCAGAAGTCAAATGCCAGGCAAAAGCTTTTAACCTCTTGGGTCATAAACAGGAATAGAAAAAACACATAGATAGTTATTTATTGGATTTTAAAGGAATCTGATCATCATGAGTGAATAACTCGATGATTTAGGTAATTGGGACTTACAGAAGAGGAACTTTGTCATTAAGACAAAAAGCAAAGCTTCTGGTCTATGATTCTTCAGTTTTTGGTTTTTTTCTTTTAATTCACTTTTCTGTCTCTTGTTAATCTATCCAACCCAAAACAGACAGGTGATCAAAACGATAATCGTTGTCTTAAAACAGGCACATACCAAGTCAATAAGAGAATTATCTGTGCAATCCAAGGTTTGTCTGAGCATTCAATAGGCTAAATATTTACAGTCAGCATACATAAAAGAACCATAGTCAACCTCCCCACTGTGGTGTTAATACCAATGGAGTTTTGTTTTGTTGCTTTTCTTCGAGTTCACTAAAGTAAAAGCAATCTCATTTCATAGTAAAAGGATGTCCCTTTAAAGAAATGATAATAAGAAAAAAATCAAGCAGCATCTGATATTAAAAAAACACCTTATTTTAAGTGCAGAAATATTTCATGTGGATTTACAAAAAATTTAATTACACTTCTAATATATCTGGGAATAGTAACTTCTTCTCTATGTAATTTTTATTTCTTCTTGTAGACTGAGTCTTCAAATTCTGTAACTTGCCTATATTTTTGTCTAAAAGTAATTTCGAAGGTAATGCTAAAAAAATTACCAAATAAAATGTAATATCCACCATCCAAGAAAGAAACGAGGATTGATGGAAGGTCTTTCTAGGCCTACTGTTTCTTTAAACAGAGTTCACAATACACTAGGCGAACACTGTGGATTTAAAACACTTTAAAATATTTATCAGAAGTATTGTATCACCATATTCATATGATACTTGGAGCGCACTCACCTTTATTGACAATCTCTGTTTTGAACATCTATTTGCTCCACGAGAGCCCCCGAAGCAGAACAACAAGGACTAGTTGTTTTGATTCAGTTAATGTTTAGTAAAAAATCAAGCAACCCTAATCAGCATGCTGATTGCATTGCCAACTAACAAATAATTTACTACTCTGAGCATTGCATTCCATTAAAAGCTCATTAAATTTTCTGTTCACCAGTGGGAACTTTAGCTTTTGAACTGCATGCTTTTGCTCCAAATTATCACTTAATCCACACTTTTTTCACTTCCCACCTGGTCCCCGTGGCCCCCCCTCCCTGCATCATAGGTAGGAATTTCAATACCTAGGTACACAAAAGCAAGGTAAATAGAGCTCAGATTTTGATTTCTTTTCTAAATTCAAAATCTTTGGGTGTCAGGAGTGACTAAGAGTGAAATTGCTTTGCTAGATTCTCACTCAAGCAGTTTAACTTCAGTGAAACACCCCTCTTCCACAGAGAGGAATAGTGGCTGATTTACGTATGGGAATGCTTTGAACAATTTGGCGCATGGGCAGAGAGATCTATAACACGCCAAAATTCTGTCCTTTAAATTAGAAGTGATTACTTAATGAGAGAGGAAAGCAAAAAACAGCAACAAAACCCCCAAACCCTTTCTATTTAATCTGTGTAAATACTGAACAAAAGAAATAAAACCACCCTTTAGGTTACAGAGCACAAAACTTCTTGTCTGTCCTAAATATCAAGCATTGCAGTTAGGACACTTTGGGAGGGTTCATAGGGGAGTAAAAAGCTCATCTTTGTCATCTTCCTCAGCCTTGCATACTAAGGAGCACATAATCATTATATTTAATAAGTAAAATGCAAGCAAATGTCAGCCCCTAAATTAAAATGCATCTTTGGATTACTAATTGTGCTTACTGCAAATTTGGGTCATTTTGCATGACTGACTCTAATGTAGGGCTGAGATTGCCATGTAGCACAGTGAATTCCTGATTCCCTGTGCTAATCCTGAACTCAGTGATTGTGTCAGGTGCAGTTCTGTATGCCCCAGCAGCTGGTTCATCCACATCAATTCAAATAAGGCAACTCCTACAATCAAAGCCCCATGAGTCTAAAGCCTGATTGCTGAGGGCAGGCTAAAGCACTACACAGGCTCACTTTCAAATCACACTAACTGACAAGTCTAATGTCTCCCTGGCTTCAAAGTCAGCTTTTGCCAAAAAAGACCAAACTGAGAAAAAACATATATATTAAAAAGAAAAAAGGGAAAAAAAAAAAAAAAGGACAAGCATCATTTTGGGTGCTTAGAACATTCATATATATATACGAACTTGAGTGAGAGTCTGCTGTGGTAATAATTAATGTAATATTTGAGTACTTATAAGAAAATATCCCTTGCCAGTGATTACTGGCACAGCCCACCTCTTTTCTCAAGGACGATCATCCAGGCATTGTGGTCTCTCACCCCTCACCCCATGCACTGCCCCCGTCACCCATCCCAAAGGGGTGCCGCTTTTGTGGTGTCCCTCACCCGCTCACCTCTTCCTCCCAGCTTTCAAGAAAACCCTAAGGAGTCTCCTTACTGAAATCTTCCCTCTGCTTGCACCCCAGTTTTTGGAGTTTGTTCTGCCTGCCTTTCCATTAAGTCCACGAAGCTGAAGAAAAACACTACCTTGAAAAAGAGTAAGGCCATGAAAGGGGCTACAAAAATCCAAAGACCACTCCAGTGGATCCCTATCAACGTATATAATACGAGCATACACTATAAATATAATACACACAGTACCCCAAATGCAAAACCGGAGCAAAAATAACCTTTCCGGCAAGAGCAAATCCTCTTGGGCAGGGCAAAGGGGAGACCTACAGCCCGAGCAGCCCCGCCCAGACGCTAAAAATCTGTCACAGGCAACATTTGGTTCTGGAGAATGAGAGTTTCAGGCAGCAGGAGTTGCGCCGCTTCCCTCACTCCAGGCAGAGGGAGAGGATGCTAGCACAGCCGCCCGGGCCGGAGACAGGACTTCGAGCTCACCTGCGGACAAGGAAACGGGGAAAACCCAACAACCTCTGCAAAGTATGCGAAAGGAAACACCGGATTTTCCTTTCCCCCTTCCCTCCGCGCCTTACCCCCTCTGTCTACTCCGTTCGCAGGTTTTAGGAGGCGTGGGCAGCGCCAAAAGTGCGACAAGCATATCCGACCTCAAAATCCTGTATTTCCACAGCGACCGCAACCAGACACCCGGTCCGCGGCCACTCGCTCCTCACCCTCTTCCCTTCCCGTAACAGGATTAACAGACATTTTCCTAAAAGCAAATCACAGTTTGGCAAATCGTGTGTGACAGTCGATTTGCTCACAATATGCATTTCTTTTCGGTAGGAAGACAGTACCATTCTCAATTTAACCCCGGCTTACACAGGGCATCTTCCAGGCAAAAGTTTGCCTGGCAAAACACTTATACCCCGCTGCATATCTCCTTCAGGCACCCCCAAAAGGGGGGTCCCGGACCCTCGGGGACCATCGCATCCTGATGACTCGTGAATAAGATTACTGTCGTGGAAGTACCCCTAGTATGTGTCTGTAATCCGTTTTCTGTGCTGTTCTGTTTTGATTCCTCCGCAAGACCCTACAACTCTTCCCTGCTGCATTAATCTTTAAACACAGGTGCAACTCACGCTGCAGGAGAAAAACAAGCTCTGCCCATGCAGAGCAGGGCTGAATTCTGCAAATCAATACACCTGGAGTCAGCATTTAGATCGTGTCCCCTCTCAATGGGATGAGGCAGCCCTGGACTGGGGAGGCTGCTCAACTTGTCATGGCTGCTACTGGATCCCAATAGGCTCAAAAGGAGATGCTCTGCATCCTCCGGGTGCTGCAGCTATCTCTTGGGGAGTCTTAAAAATTAAAATTCTGTTTCACTCCAAAATCCCTTTTACCTTAGGGATTTTGTGGGGTTTTGTTTATTTGATTGGTTAGTTTGGGGGGTTTTGTCTATTTCATTTTTTTTTTCCTTCCCTGTGCAGGGAGATCTTTTGGCTCTCTTTTTGTAACAGGTGCAGTTACGCAGCAAAGAACCCCTAAAGACATCCTCTTTAACAGAAGTCCATCCATGCAAAGTCTCTTAACCCTGTAAACGTTGTGGATAAATTTTCTTAGGTTGTATCTGAACTTCAATTTTCCTACATTCGGTGAGAATAGAATGAGGAGTATGTGATTATTTCATTTCCAGTAACAATACACATTTCTACCTCTATAAGTTTGTGGTATTTTCTCTGTTCTTCACAGGTGAGGATATCAGGTTTGAATCAAAGGTTACTTGACTTCTCAGTACCCTTCTTATAGACTAACTAGAACCTTGTAAAAATAGCAGTAAAAATTATTTTAAAAGATGATTACTTTAACTGTTTCACCAGTCCTATTCTAATGCAATTTTCCCTCCTTCTATTAAAAGTATTTCCTTTATTTGCAACTGATGGTCTTTGGCAGTTTGGGGTTGGGGGAATGAGATGGGTACATGTAACGAAAATGACACATTCACTTTTGAACCTTAAAAAAATAGAGTGATCCAGATCTTCTGAGTAATTCACAGTAAGCTGACAGAGCAGAGCTCCACAATTTGCAGTTGTGAAGAATATGGCATAAAGGCTTTAACCATGTCCAGTCAGAGGACACAACATTGCATGTGCATGTCTTTTCAGCAAGGGAGTCCCCAGCCAGCAGCAACCTCTGAAATCCTTCTGAGCAGATGCACAGGCAACTCTTCCCAACATAACCTGAGAGCTCTTTGGCTAACAGCTTTCCAGGAGTAGTCAACAGATTGCAAATAAATTCCACCTCTCTTAGAAACACCAAAAACTACCTTACACTCATCTCCAGAAGTCTCTCGGTGGGCTTGGTAGGCTCATTGCAGCTTGACCCAGCTCCCCATCTTCCTCCCGACCAGAGCAGAAATAGACCCTAAGCTTTCCCTGCTGTTTTTATAGCTAAGGATTTATGACTTTTCCCACAGTAAAGGCCACATATTCCTTTTCCTCTCAGGGGAAAAATAGTGGCAGATGTTCAGGCCCATTGTAAACGCGTAAAAATATTTCAAGAGCCTGCTCATGATCAGTGACTGTCCTCAAAATAGTTACCTGAGTATCTCTGGTTAACCAACCTGTTTTAAAAAGGCTCCAGGTTTGTACACTCCTTACCCCTCAGAGCCACCTTATGGAAGTGATGTTGCAGCAAAAGCTCACTGTGTTCCACTGTGTTCTCATACTACCATGACTTATCACGGACATCATGCTTTAGGAGTTGGGATGTCCACTCAGTACAGGCTAAACAAACAAACTAGGGAAGCAAATAAATAGTAATATAGGTCAAAAAAAAAAAAAGGCATAAAAAATGAATATATGAAGATGGCCTAATGTTGAAATGTATCAGTGACACATGCTAAAAACATTAGTTCTAGATAACAATAGAATATTCCATGGTAAGAGAGTTTTGGTGAACACAGGCTATTGAACCGGAGTGAAACATAATCTTGAAGCTAAATTTAAGAAGTCAGTTGCTACCCCACCTCTCAGCTAGTCACGAAAAAATTCAGCCCTGTACAAGACAAGAGGAAAAAAGACATGCCAGAACATAATGGTTTAGGTACATATTATAATCTTTAGAATTTATAATTTCATCCTTATTCTGACTACCAACCTCAGTTTGAAAGTATAGCCATGATCCTTACACATTCATGGAACTGTCTCACGGTTCTAGCTGAAAATCTCTACTGTCCCGATTTTATCCTATTTGTAAACCAAAATACCTTAAATAAAAACTGTAAAATGATAACACAATAACTGTAAAATTATCATAATTTTCAAAGTGCTGATTCTGACCATTAAGGCAATACTAAAGGTACTCTGCTGATTAACAAAAAGGATCAATTCTTGCTATGAAGGAGCAATGTGTAAAATCAGAGCTATCAAAACAATTTCATTTGCCATTATATCTTCATTTTCTGCTCTTCTCTGTACAGACAACTCGCTGGTATTTAAAGGAACATATGAGGGTGGAGCTGATTGTAGTGTATTTACTCAAGTAAGTACTTGGGTGTAGTAAGGAGTTTGTTTTAAAATATTCATATTTTATAAATGTTAGTTGAAGCTGACAGTAAATATTGAATAGACATATCAAAAGGGCAGCCTGTCATCTTCATTTCTCCTGTATTATGTAATATTCAAGCAGCTGTTTGCTCTGGTTCTATCCATTAACTTACAGAAAATTAATTTTTAAAACTTATACCAAAATGATGATTGAGTAGACAGATGAAGAAAAAAGGAGGGAGTTTAAGAGAAAGAGTTTAGAGACGGAGCCACCCACAAGATATTATGATAAAATTCCCAGGGCTACAGTTTGATTTGTATCAATAATTATTACTTAGTTATTAGGCCGTTTTCTCAGGACATTTAAATGAAAGACACAAGAAAGAGCAAAATCTAAAGCTATTCGAATTTTTCAGCACAAGGGAAACATCAGGAAAGCGCTGTTACAAAGAAAACCCAAAAACTTTCTTTTTTTCTTTTTCCCTAAGTGATGCATTGTAGTGGTGTGTTTTCCCACTCCTTTACTTGCTAAATTGCCTGCCCTCCCCATGTTGTCCTCCCTCCCCCTCCCCTATTCCTACCCACTCCCTCGGGTTCTCCCCATTTGTTCTGCACCCTAATCCCACCCATGTGCTGCCCCTGTGCCCTGGGACCATTCGTCCCTGTGCTCTCTCTGCCCACCTCATCCCCACTTAAAACCCAGCCCCATACCACGTGACGGTCTCTCTGCTCAGGGGAATCAGCCCATGTGGTCCTGTCTGCCTTTGGGACCATGTGAATAAAGATCCTCTGAAGCCCCCAGTGCAGGCAGCCTTCTCGCCTCCTTTATCCCTGCCGTGTTGTGGAGCTGACAGCCAGCCGGAGCACCGTGCGGGGCAGGCAGCCTCACTGCGCTCTCTGGGAAGGCTGCAGCTTGCCATTCCACCGGCAGAATCAACAAACTGCAACAATGCAAGACAAATACGTGTTTCATAAGCATTTGTGCAGATATGGCGAAGACCAAAAACAATCCTGAGACATGAACAGAATGAAGAAAATAGGACTAAAAGGGTTGTGAGAGATTCTCAGCTCTATGTTTTCCATGGGTCTAAAGGTGGTATGCTCCAATTCTCTCCTGTCTTCTACAGTATGGTTTCAAAATTCGGCATTATTTGCCGTAATTAGCAATATCATTTCACTGTTTTTAAGGGAAAAGAATTCTCTCTCACCCAAAAGACCTTAGCATAAAAACACTTATGTTCCTTAAGATGCTGTGTACACGAGTCTGAAATGGAGGATGGGTTTACTAGCCTGAAAATACAGCTTATATGATGTGAACAGGCATTTGAAGAGGGAAGAGATAGTGCCATCTAATTTCCTCCTAATTTAATATTGACATAATTGTGTCTGCTGCTAGAGGGTTACTGCTGCTGGAGTTCACATTCCTCATGTTCTCTTAAAATCTTTCCAAAATTTATACAGGTGGATTGTATGAAGCATGTTGAAATGCAAGTGTATGCATCATTAAGTTTGTTTACTTTCATGACTATAATACTTTTTGATTATCTTTTGGGCTTCTACAAACTCGTATATAACTGTTGCTTCTACTTGCAAAGCAGTTCTGAACTAATATCCCATTATGAATGCTTCCTTGTTCTGTAGACAGACTGAATTCAAACATTTTTTGTAGAGAATTTAGTTTTTATGGCTTTTTTTTTTCCTTTTTCATCCTCCAGACCAAAATACCTTGAAACCAGACAACCAAACCAAAATACCATAAAATACTTACAAAACACTCACAAAAGGAGGAAAAAAAATGGTTGCAGTGAATACAGGAGCATTTTAAAAGCCAAGAAGCTATTTAGGCATTGTCTTAGCTCTTCTTTTTCCCCACATAGTCTGCAAAGTCTTACTGAAATAAAATCCTATCAAAATCCTTCACTGCTAATCTGCCAAGAACAGTTTTGGTTAGAGAACTGTTATTAACCTATAATTTTCCAACTGTCTTACACCAGCAGTGGATGTAGAAGCACATACTTGCCAGGAAATAACACATGTGAAGCAAAAATTATTTGTCTTGGGAGGCTTTTGCCAGCAGCAATTTCATGATTTTCAAGTGTCAGATTTAACCTACTTCTCATTTGATATACATGGTTGTATTCTTTGGGCTCTAACTGAGAAAACACATTCTTTTGTAAGAGCTTTCATGCCAGAAAACTGCTGAACTGTTCTCTCCCAGCTTACATAAAGGTCCACTTCTCTGTTTGCGTGGACTGGAGGAGATGGAAGGGGAAGGAAGGGAAGCACTTGCCTGATGCAGTCCCTCTGCCTGAAGACCAGTATTTGCCCAAGAGGTAGATAAAATCATTTTGGTAAATCCATTTTTTGATCACGTAAGTGGCTAACTTTTAAAAGATTCCATTCACCAGTTTTCAGTGGAGTCTAAATGTAAAGTCCTCAATTGAGGACTATTCTCAGACTGTTAACTGAGAATGTGGCAACAGCATTTTACTGAGTTTTCCATAAACATTAACATATATAGTATACAGACACACACATGCATACATGAACACACATTTAGATATGTATATGTATATATGTCTCTCAAGACTTTTCAAATATACATACATTTGTGTATACACACATAAATACACAGTCTTAGTACTCCTAAGTATCTGCAAGGCCAGGTGCCACCTGTCTTGACATTTCTGAAGAACACTTTAGAGATTATTGCATAAAATAAAGTGCATACATTTTCAAAAAGACTTTGAAAGAGTCAACTTTCTTGTCCAGGGTGCTAATAAACAAGAGGCTCAAACCTGAGTAAGAATCTCACATTAGCAGTGGAGCTAATGAACCCTGATCTCCTTTGTATCTGTGTCTTGTGCTTGGATTTGCTACTGTCTGAATAAGATATGAGAGCCAGCTGAGGCTTTGCCTGCATTTAGACATCGATTTTAATAAGGGAAGAGTTCACACTGTAGCACTTTCCCTGCTTTTAGCAATAATGAGGGTCTCCCCTGGACAATCCCTGGGGTTCACAATTTCGTCAGACTTATAAGAACTTAGTATCTTTCCGGCTGGTTTGGCAGGAGTTGGACAAGAAGGTCTCAAGTAACCAAGAGAAATTACTATGAAACTATCATGCACACACTCACGTGCAAACATAGAACGATTAAAAATATGAATTCCTCAGAAAACAGACTGAAATGTTTAAAAATGTAAAAACATGTTAACTTCCAGTATGCCTGAGTTTTCCTGTTCCCCACAGTATTGCAGGTTTTTAGAGAATCACTTCAGAGCACTATAGCACAGAGTTTGACAGTATAATTATTTTTAAATTTTTTAATATTTTTCAATTTTTAATTTATTATTTCCTTTTAATCTCAGAGAAACAGAAAGGCATGATTGAAAACATTTGGGACATTTTTCCAATATGTCCCAAAACTCAAGGATCCTGGCATTCAAAACTGTGTAACCCCCGTTAACACCAAAACACTGATTGTTTCAGCATGATTTATCCAAGGCCAGTTTATAAAATTGATTGATCTCTCCTTTGCATACCAGAGAACTAATGTTAACTCTGCCTCTGTGACACTTCACATTACAGAAGAATGGAAGAGTTCTTCACAGTTTTACCCCAGGGCTATGCTGGAATGAAAATAAGGCACACAAGGACACAGTTGAAAACATTCAACAGATGCCTTGTTCAGTTGTAGTTTTTAATTTGAGCCTTCCATCTTGACTACACTTCTTTTGGACATTTTTGACCCAGATTTATCCTTAGTGTGACTGTCCTAAAGAAAATGGATTTACATTTGGGATTAATTTGGCCCATTATGCTAACATCCCTATGTCTTCATACTAAGCCAGTATCAAGATGTTTTTAAGAATTCTTTTATTTTAAATGAATTGAAGAATTGGTCCTATAAATACAATTCTGATAGGGAGCACAGAGGAGAGCAAGAAAAAAGTGGAGAGAAGTAAGTACAGGCAACAAAACTCCTCGATAGCTTTTATTCTATGATCACAGAGCACCATTTCCAGTTAGTGCTACTGAAGCAAAACAAGACTTTATTATTGGATATAAACAACACATAATGAGCATCTATGGGACACTGGATAACTCCCATTAGTGAAGGAATATCTTCATAACTCACATGTTGGTTTACCACTTCATTTTATTAACTCTCACTTATTAGACAGCAGCAGTGCTTTGCACTATGACAACAGCTAACTTCTTCAGGGCCCACTGTGTGGCAGTTTTCCCAATGCTAGCCTTTTGGGGATTTTTCTGAAGAAAGGGTTGCATATATGATTTGTTTATGTGTTGGAAAGGTAGACAGAGACAACAAATAAAAATGAGGGGCTGATTGGTTTTCTGTGCTTGCAGCCCTCTGTACAAAGCTCACTGAGCCTGACCTGCTCCCTTCCCTGACAGCATGGGAAAGTAAAAAATTCATCACTGACCTTGATGAATAGCAGAGGGACTAGGAGAGGGGTAAAACTTGCTTCCCGGCCCTTATCTCCCCTTTGACAGCATGGGACTACAACAAGCAATTATGCGATCACCACCCACTCATGGTCAGTCTACTTGGGGCCCCTGTCATGTTTTAGAACTCTACAAATCATCATTCTTCTGAGGAATGGAGAGGCATGTGCTCAGAGCATCAAGAGGGGATGGAAAACTTCTCATTGTGAGCCTTCTAAACGTTGCCTTTATCTTATGATTTGTAGAAGGATGGCCCTGTTTGAGACAAAATTCAAAGAATGCCCGAATTTGAACATCCTCTCCTAGAAGGCAGGTTACAGCCACCTCTCCCCCACCAGGTTCAGGAAAGAAATTTTCCTTGGAGGAAAGGAAAAAAAAACCCTATTTATTTAACAAACACACAGTAAAAGAATAAAAATACTAAATAATAACATTTCTCGCTGTGGAGAGAAACCTGGGAAGATTTTAAAGTCCTTCTGTGGGTGTGGTCTCTCTCCTCCCCGGAGCTGAAATTTGGCGTGGGGGGCCCCTCCTCCTCCGGGACGGTGTAAGGGCTCCCGTTGAGGTTCTGATGTTCTGGGGTTATAAACAGTTCCAGAAGAGACTAAGAAGCAGCGAAAGTCCCAGGGAGACAAAGGAGTTTGACTCTTCATCTCTCTCTTCCGAGAAAAAAGCCAAGAGCTGGGAGAAGCAGGAAGGGTGCTTCCTTCGCTCCTCTGCAGCAGCAGCTATTTCTGTGTCCTTGAAGCACTAACTGTTTTGAAAAATTCACTCAGCGTTTTTTTTCTCTCCCCTCTTGGGCTCAGTTTAAAGGCACAGGAAAGGCACAGGATTCATTTCTGAGCGATGTGGGATACAACATCATAAAGTCACCTCAAGACAAAGGAGAAGAACATTCTTGTAGTCAGTGATTTGTTTGCTTGTTCGTTTGTTTTGGGGGGTTTTTTGAGTTTCTTTAAACATATGTTTGTAATACTTACAAGTGCTTGGGATACACTTCCTGGTGCCCAAAAAACTGAGACACTGAGTACAGGCCTGTGGCACCGTCCCCAAGAATTTACAGAATGTTTCTGACAGGTTGCTAGCCTGCTTCCAAGCCTCCAAACACACCAGAGCTACTCTTCCCACTACACTGCTTCTCTGAGAAGCAGAGGATTCATTTTAAATTTCTGGTTCAGACCTGCAAAACCTTCAGTGGTCCAGCTCCTGCACACAAGCACAAGCTCTTTTTCCCAGCTCCACTGCAGATTCCAGTCCACTTATCATCATCTACTCCTGGTTCTAATACCAACATACCACAGGACTTGCCCCTTTTTTGCATTACACATCTGGAACGCTTTGCCAATTTGTAGCCCATTGACTCAGGACAAGATTTTTTCACACACAAATGCCGCTCTGGGATACTGCAGCAGGTACTACCCTGTTGCTGATATCATTATGTTCTGATGATGTTGTTATGACTTTGTTTTTCAGATACTTTACTGTGTATTATAACAATGTACATAAAACCTCAAGATACAATACAGAAGAAAAAAGCCACTTTACTGTGTATTATAACAATGTACATAAAACCTCAAGATACAATACAGAAGAAAAAAGCCACCAAAACCACTCAGTGCTTTTTAAAAGGAAATACTACTGTCAGAGACATCTATTTTTAAATTCTTTTAACACAGAGTGGTTAAATGAAATCACAACAAACCACAGGCCTTTTTAGCACTACCGAACTGCTCAGTAACTTGACTTTTAGGAAAAAAAAAGTGCTATCAGAAAGCATATTTCAAGTTAATTGAATAGAACAGTAACAACTTCAGAAAGGTCACACAGTAGATAAAATGAGGAGTGCCTAGTTTAGGCAGTGACATATTTGATTTGTCTGTTTTATATTGTGTTCCATTTGAAACAGCACATAAACACATAGACAACACAAGTTTTCTATGCATACAGATGTACCAAATGCAAAACGCATGTTTGACTAGGTATGTGCACGGCACAGCTGTGTGAACCAATGTATTACAAATATGTGCTTTCACACATAGTTAAAATAATTTGGTCATATTTTTAAAATACAATAGAGAGGCTGGGGGTAGGGATCAATATCTAGAAAACTCAGGCCAAACTTAGGTCCTGAGGCAACTTAGTAAACACAAACATACACATGTGCACACAAAAATGAACCCACAGCATTTGTAATCATAACTTACTGCCTTAGAGTATGGTAAAACAGGTGAAACAAACACACTCCTGCACAAATACAAGTGTTTTCCTTTTGTTCTGATGGCGTACAGAAATAAAGCATATGGTGCTGCAGTGTGGCCATATGTAAATTCCTATGGATCTGAGAATCTGTCTGCTTCTATGCTGGTGATTTTTCACTTATTTGGAACCCACTGGCCTGTTTCAAATGTGTTTATCAGTGGAAATTCTTGATTACACAGGCTGTGTGTAGGTCAGAGATACCATAAACGCCCCAAACAGACACACTCCTAAAACAGAAATGTGTGTTTCTAATCTATCAATCATATGAGAGAAATCCATAGGAAATCAAACTTCATTAGTTCCACTATTCACAGAACTTCTTCAAATAAGCTGAGCAGCCAACTACATAAGTCAAAAGTACCACCAAGCAAACCCACTCCCAGTTTTTATATTTTTATACTAAACCATAAAGCCACCATAGAATGATTTGGGTTGGAAGGCACCTTAAAGGTCATCTTGTTTCAACGGCTTGCCATGGGCAGGAACACCTTCCACTAGACCAGGTTCTCAGAGCCCCATCCAGCCTGGCATTGAACACTTCCAGCGATGCAGCATCCACAGGTTCTCTGCGCAACCTGGGTCAGTCTCACCACCCTCACAGTAAAGAAGTTTTTCCTAATATCTAATCTAAACCTACCCACTGTCAGTTTAAAGCCATTCCTCCTTGTTCTGTCACTACATTTTAAAATGCTGGGACATACTTCTGTATGTTACGAATAAACAAGGAAGGTTGGCTTTTGTAGGCCCAAACAGTTAAGGGTTTGAACGTTTGCAGTTAATAAAAGGTTACAGCTCATCGTTAATTTAGAGTCATAATTAATTGTTGATATGTTGCAAAGGATACTGTTAAAATTGGTTGTGTGTTAAGGAGGTTCTAGGGGGAAGGTAGTGTCAGGTTTATTCTCTGTATTAGCATTAGGGGTGGGATGATTGACAGGAACAAGAGGAATTTTCTAGAAAAGGGGTGGCATCAGGAAATTATAATGAAGGCATAAACCAAGAGTTGTAATTTGAAAAGAAGGACAACCAATCATTCGACGCACTGGCATCACCCCATTTGGATGGACCAATTACTGAGCCAACATACTTCAATCAACGCACCTCTAGGGGGAGGACTCTTGGAAGAGGGGTGGTGCTGGGGGCAAGGGGGAAATAAAAAGAAGTACCTTTGGAATCTCTTGGTCTCTGACCGTTCTGCTTGATGGTGATCAGGCACCCAGTGTGGCCCTTTCTTCAGGGGAATTGGCTAGCCCACTGTGGAGACCCTAACTGTTCCCGTTTAATAAACTTGTCAGTTTAAAGAATTGGCTTCTGTTCTTCTCACATAGTAGTTGGAAGGTCTAGAATTATACCCCTAAATGGAAAATTATACCCCTAAATGGAAAAACATATTTTGATGATTCTGCCACTATTTTTCTTCAGTATCCTCTCTTGGGTTAAATTAGGCTTTAAATGAATCTCTTAATAGTCTTCACCTTACAAAAATGAGAAGTATGCAAATAATGGAAAGACAGAAATAAACAGAACACATTGCAGTGATGTGTTCCTGTTGTTCACTTCATGAATAACTTTTTACTGATATAGGATGCAAGTTTTCATGTATTAGGTGACTGTTGCAGTGGGGTTCCTGCA
>VYZQ01020691.1:7781-18644 GCA_013400655.1 Mystacornis crossleyi
GAAAGACAGAAACCATAGAAGCAATAAAGTAAGTAATCTTACAGCATCCATCACTTTGAAACGTCAAAATGGAAATTCAATTTTAATCATCAATTCAATTTTCAGCAGTCAGTGCTTCCACCCCGTGAATCCCAGGAATCAGTGTTTTTTAGTGGGTAGTGGGTGTGAGGGTATCACAATACTGTTTCTCTTAGATGTTGGTTCAGTATGTTTTGAAATTAGTTATAGAATTATACAGTGGGTCTTCACTGTTAAATTCCATAGAGGGGTATCCTCAACAGGTACATGTATTAACTAACATGTGTCAATCAATCGAGTTTCAAAAGGTTTCCCAGCTCCTGTAGTATAATTGATCAACTTTGCACCCTGGAATAAATGTGAAGGGATTTGCTGAGGATGTCTTGACTGCATTCGCATATAGTTAGAAGAATTTCATAGGTAGTGCGCTGGATAATTCTATACATTATGAAGGATTAGTTTTTATGATACAAAATTAACACACAAAACATTTTCATAAAAAATGTTTTCATGCAAACATGTCCTTACATCAAGGCTATGCTCTGTTTTCCAGGAGACAGATTATAGCACCGTTGTCATTTCATCTTGACACAAACCTGAAAGTGTGGCTTTTTATAATTGGTGGGATTAAAAATGAAATTAATTTACTTTCAAACTTATCCCAGGTAGCTTTTTCTTATGAATTTCAGTGAGTAGGAGAAGTGAGGCAAAGTTAAAATACTCTCTTAAGACATATGGTGTGAAATTCAACAGTACATTAGTTTGAGAGCTGGTAGAAGGCTTTTCTGTATCCCTCCTGGTTTAGGAAGGGGGATTCAGTCATTTCTCATGTAGCATTTGCCTGTGTTTTGTCAAGATTCTTGACAGTAATCCAGTAATTGACTAATCCAGTAATTAGTAAATCCAAAAAATCTAGCCAAATTCTAATGATTTTGAAGCCTTCTGAGGCAGAGCTGGGAAGGTTAGTACATGTATGATTTCAAATATGTAAAAATTCTTATACCAACTCTCAGGATAAAATTGGTTGAGACAAATTATATGTTCGTAAGACTTAGTCACACCATTTTTCAGTAAAAAGACAAGTTAGACAAAAATCAAACTCAAGAATATGTAGAATGCTTTAACTAATATTTGATCTCCTACCAAGTCACTTGCAATGAAAACACAAACAAATTACAAACATTAAGAAAACAATGCAAGCAATTATGATGACACTTTAAATTTCATTGGTTTTCATGCAGCTCCACCCCATGTACTGGTAGGTTCCTATAAAAGAGAAGTGAAAATTTGGCCCACTAGACCAATTATTAAAAGAACTAAAAACTTCTTGGGGCTCACACAAAGTGACAAGAGTCCACGCGAAGCAATGGTTATCGCATTTAGGTGTGGTTTTGCTGCTTGCACTTTCTCTGCTCTCAAAACTGTTTTCATTATCTTTGATGTAGGAATATTTGACATTCCTAGAAAAGAAAAAAGAAACTAACTTCCTGAAAAAAAATATGTCTGAGTGAAACAAGTTATTAATTGCATTAACTTATTCAGGTGGAATTTTAGCTTTTATTCTATGAAGTGCTTGCTACACCACTTTTGTTGTTTCCCACAGGTTTTCAGTGGGTTTCTTCCAACTGATCAGTGGAGGGAGTGAGACTGCTTTTAAAAGTTTTGCAAGAATTGCAGCCTGTGAATTAGGCATTTGAGTTGCCTTTTTTTTTTTTCCCCAGGGTTTTAGTAGGTTTCTGCTTTTTGCCCTGGAGCAGTTCATCTTACCAGTTTGCTGCTTATGTTCCAGTGATTTTCCTTTTGGACATGATCGAGTTTGGTGGCAAGCAACGCTACTGCCTAAAGCAGACCAATCAACTTTTTAGTAACCAATCATCTTTTAGTAATCACTCCTTATCCCAATTTCTTACCAAGTCCACCCCAGGAGTAGAGAGGTGACTAACAAATTCACGAAGGGAGTACAACAAAACATTTTCATGGCACTGGCCACCCAGGATAGGCATTTTCCCCTAAAGTTTCTCTATAGTCCCCATAGGGGAAGCTGCATGATAAATACTTAGACCTGCGCACGAAAAACACAATCCCCACAAGGCAGCTGCTGCAGAATTGGCCTCAGAATTAAAACCTGACAATTCTAGTTCTCCACAAAAAAACACAAACAAACAAACCTACAAAACAAAAACAAACAAAACCACCACAAAAACACAAAAACAAACAAACAAAAAACCCCCCCACAGACTGGGGGGGAGGTGGTTCCCCACAAGACAGGAGGTACAGAATTGGCTTCAGGACTGAAACCTGCCAATTCTAATTCTCCACAATAAACCATGGACTGGTGAAGGGGGTGGTTTCTCATAAGAGAGAAGCTGCAGAATTGACTTCAGGACTGAAACCTGCCAATTCTGGCTTTTCACAACAAAACGCATGAAAGGGAACTAAAGCACCCAAATCAGTTTACTATCACCTCCACAACTTCCTCAGAGAAAGCTGCATCCCAAGAGTTTGGGTCCCCAGAGAGGAAACCTCAACCTCCACAAGCCCCTCAGAGAAGGCTGTGTTGGAATCCTTAGGAGTTGCTGGGTCCCTACAGAAGGAAACCAGAGGAAATAATCTCCTCAGAGGACACCACACTGTTGTCAAAAGGCACTTGGGGTCAGAGAATGGTACGCTTGCCAAATACGCCAATAAATGTTATGATCCAATTATTATCATTATTATTAAGGTTCTTTAGAAATTCCTCTGCCCAAATTAAGGTGCAAACGAGACCATATGCCAGTGGCAACAATATGGGTTTTATTTGATGGTAGATATGAGAGAGGGAGAGAGAAACAAAGAAAGAAAGAAGTAGAAAATAAGGGCGGGGGAGAAACAGAGAGAGAGTGATCAGGACAGAAGAAGGAAAATATCACCACTCCATGGATCCCAACGATCCGTTCCCAACGATGTTCCGTTGATCTGCTCCAGCTGGTCTTCCTGGTGGTGAAGGCCCCCCGGAAAGCACAGAACCCGATGGGTCTGTATGCTCAGGCTTGGCGGGCGTGTCCGGGCATGTCCCCCCGGGGGAGGGGGGCAGTCTCTTACAGCGGACTCTGGGTCTGTCGCATCTCCCGCAGGCCTGGAGGGCAAAGCCTCTCTCGTGGATGTCCCTTGGATGTGGCCTGTGGGGTTGGGGTTCCACAGCTGGGCCGGTTTGTGAAATCGGAGGATGGGTGTTCAGTGCCTCTGACCAGAGGTTACACCATGCACCCAAAACCTCCTCCTCCCCCCTCGGCTGGGGGGAGTCTGTGTAAACCTGGCTTCTGTGAGCTGTGCTCTCACTCCCCCACCCCAAACTCAGCTGGGATGGCAGCTGGAGGCTTTGGCCTTTTGTGGATACATACCTGTCCCTCAGCCTGAGGTGACTGAACAATGGGTTTCCTTTTATCTAATCAGCAGTTTGAGTTACAGTCCAAAGTTCTTCAAGGAGGTTTCTGTGGCTGTAGCTTCTTTAAAACCTTATATCAATGTTTGAGGCATAAACTATTTTCAGTCTCTGACACAGGGTAGGAGTTACGACAGAGATGGGCAGGAAATGGAAACGTATGCAAAGCAGTGTAGTCGTCTTAAGTACCATGTGCCAATGCCACATCCAAAAGCAAAGCTGAAAAGTGTTGTGTGGAATGAGGGCTGGGGCTGGCTCCTCTGTGTCTATTAATAGGCCATGTAGGACAGAATGAATTTAGAAATACAAATCAGTTTCCAAACTGGCATTTTAAAGAGCTTTGTGCTTGCTTTCAGTGAAAGCTTATTTTTCAAAACCTAGAAAAGCACAGGATTGCACACAACCTTGGAGTTACTGTTTTTTCTGATTCGTTCCAGAAAGATATATATCATAATTAAGTTTCCATATGCTGATATCCTGCAGGACATTTATTGTTGAAGCAATTATACAATTACACACATTTGTTCATTTACAAAATAAGCATATCTATCCATTACTCTAGATGCATCTGATCATGATAATTGTAGTGCCCTGAGCTCTCAATACTTCCCAAAGCAGGTTCTCTGAGTCTCATTTAAATATAACCAGTGTGTCACCACCTTTAAATTAAATTTACACTTAAGGCTGACTTTTAAGTCAGCTACTTGGCAGCTTTTGCTAATATAGTTGTCTGTTTCTCACCTACAGAGATACCTTTTCTTTACAGAGTAAATCTTATGCAAAGGTCTGCAGAAAAACCTGGAATTTCTGTCAAAACAGAAGCCAGGAAAGTGCTTGATTCTTGATTCAATGTGACATTACAAGCCTCAGTTTGAGTCTTGAAGTAGATTGATTTACAAATAAACAAATAGAGTTATAGAACTGAAAAAATGAATATACATCATGCTGCATCTTTTCTTGGAATACCAAAGATAGCCCGGGGTAATGAATGCATCCAGGATGAATATATTTGGATTAGCAATGCAATAAAAACTGTCATGCAGATACCTCTGAAGTATAAGAATCAAAGCCAGAAACAGAAAGAGTATTGGTGACAGCAAGTGTTTCATGTCTTGTGTATGGGGTTGAAAATACAGCATATTCTTTCAGAAAATGTAAGAAATACATGTCATGTTGTGACAGATTAGCTTTTTAAGTAAATGTATAGCAATTAGATAAATAATGTTTTCGCAGTGACTGCAATTTGCAAAATGAGTGTCGGACTGGAATGGTTTATTAATACAGTTTGTTAGGAGGATGCCAAGAATAATTTAAATTGAATTAAATTAACACAAAGATTTCTTAGTTAAACAGCATCTAGCTGAAGGGGCCAGCAATCATGCTCAGTTTCAGTATGGCACAAAGATACCTCTGCAGTATGTATTGAAAAGATTATTTATATTTTGAATATTCAAGAAAGACAGCAATGATTGAAATATATATATATATTAGACTTAGACACTGCACTATTTCATCACCTTTTTCTTATTCAGGGAAAGAAAATAAAAGTTGAGTTGCATTTTTTTGGCCTTTAGATTTACAACTTATTCTCCCAGTTTGTTTAACATCTTTTCTATCTATTGCATATAGAGGATACAACAGCTGGAATAGGGAAACATTTTGACTGCTGTTACATCTACTAACATTCACCCTTGTCATATTTTGCACAGTACATTAAGCAAAAACATAACAGGCAGTTATTACAAGCCTGCTTTCTATTTCAGTAACTCTTTGTTAGGCAGGGGCAGGAGAGCAAGGAAAATGAGCAGGGGTGAAAAAACAGCAAAAGAAACAAAACCCCCCAAACAAAACAGTGTAATTACATGGTACCATGTTAGGAGCAGTAATGAGGTTTTCAGACCCCCAAAGTACTTGTTATGAAAGACATGATAAAGGTAACATTAAAGCAAAACAAAAGAGAAATACTCTGAGAAAGCAAACAAAAAACACTGCCATCAAACCAGTAATCTAATCATAGGGATTGGAGAGCAGAGGGGAGAGATTTCCTGTGCCAAGATGCACAGTAACTTTATATCCCTGCAGTGGGGCCACGATGTAGTACAGTAAGGCATAAGGTGAAGTTCATCTTTCAGGTGTATTTTGCATACATTGTTGTAGGCATCCGCAATATGTTCATTTCTTTTTTTTCTTGTATTTCTTCTTAGCACATAGTAAGCAGCTGTACTTCACTGACAGCAGAGGTGGTACAAGCTCTGCTGAACCCCTGGGTCCTCCCCTGGATGTGCCAGTTGGATGGAAAATCTGTGACTGCGCATGGGTACCAGCACAGCCAGCCATGGGTCATTCAGTGTCTGCCACAGTGCACTCTGGAAGGGGAATGCAACTACTATTTCTGTGAAGCATTTCTTTCCCTGCCCCTTTGTCCTTCTTTTCCCCCTTCTTCTCTCTCCTCTAGTCCCCTCCTCCAATCTATGAATAGTATTTGGTAAATTCTGGCTGTTTACAAATAGTTTGGAGATGATAGAACCTGCCTTTTTGCAAATGTTCTTGACATCAGTGTTTTACTCTTTTAAGATGGTGCCAGTCTGGGAAGATGAGATATGGACTATTGTCAAGGGCTGTTATAGCTGTGTGAGTTAACAATGAGATCTCAAGTTCAGTGAAATGGATTTGAAAAGACAGGACTAAACAAACACCTCCTTTTGCAAAAAAGACATAAGCGATGTTGTAAAAGGGCTACTCCTGTGCAACAAAATGACTGAGAAGTACTGTCTCACTCCTCAAGAGACTAAATAAATATTTTAATTATTCTTAATGAAATAACATGACTCTTCGTCATGTTTACAAAATTAAAAGATTGTAATTAATTTCCAGCAATTAAATCTTATTGCAGATCTTTTGAAAGCTTTAACTTCACTGAAAAAATCACACTTAGTTGACATGAAAAAGCAGAAAAACCATTCCTTAGCCCACTCAAAAAATCCATGAATATATGCCTTATAAGACCAATTGTCTAAGAAAAACTCCTGAAATTTTTAAAATAAACACATACACCTATATCTGTTTATATTTTTTTATATTTGTTGCCATGCCCCATCCATATTCCACATTTTAAAAAAAAAAAGTATTAAAAAGTAGTAATTGTGATTGCTTTCAAAGTACACAGGCGATAACAAATCAAATCAATGGTCCTTATCTTGGCAGACTAATGAAATGTCCAGGAACACAAAGAATTTCCTGTCATCTCTTTGCGTGAGAAATCCAGTATGTTAGTCGTACTCTCACAAAAGTGAACAATTATAACACATTCTTTAGCCACATCTTGCTCACTGATAAAAGTGTGTCTGGGGAGCCAGAGAAACCTATTTCTTCCTAGGTATAAAACAAAATGTCATCCAGAGAAGACTGTCCACCTTCATTGTAGAAAATGCTATCAAATACCAGCAACATCTTACTATGAGTCTATTGTAATTCCATTTAGCAAAAATATATTTGCATTTACATAGGTAAATGCATAAACAAAATCAGTTTCTGACCTCTTCTGTTATAAATAAGGTTTATTTCCAGTAAAAAATATGGGCTTAAATCTGGGGAGGGCAAGATAAACATGGCTTGAACTACTGGACCATATACGCCTTCATCAACATCACTAGAGAGATCTCCGAGCAAGAGAACACAGCATGCCAGTTGTTTTGCTCTTGTCTGGAACTGAAACTTATTTAGGAATTTCTTCTGTGAGAAGGATTGAAAAAAAATATTTCATCTTTCTAGTGCAATTTCAATTAAATTCATGGAGATTAAGTGCTCCTTGGCTAATGTGTCTTGGTTCTGTCCAGGACAGGGTTAATTTTGCAGTAGCTGTCAGGGGGCATGGCCAGGAGGTTATGCTGTACCACCTCGTGTCCTTGCTGGGGGCAAGGCAAAGGGACAGTCTTTCAGAGAGACAGGGTTCTGTGTGATCGAGAACACATGCTAAAGGCAGACATCTGATATTGTCTGTTATTGGGGTTTTTTGTTTTCTCTGTGAAGAGTTTCTTTTCTTATACCTTTTATATTTAATACTGTTGCTGTTACTGTTTGCTTGAGCTCATTGGTGTTTCCAGTTTCTTGTCTCAGCCTGTGTTCTCTGCCTATTTTACCTCCTGTTGGAATGGTGAGGGGGAGAGGCATATGGTTTTATTGGGAGCACTAAAGGTGAGCATTCCATCTCTAAACCACAACATTATGTTATTTATCTATTCTTTTAAAAGAAAGTCTGTCTTTAGCCAAACCCCAAGCCAAATAACAATCTTAGAACTCCTTTTTGTCTTAAATCCTATTTTTTCCCAAGTTAGAACAAATAAAAGTCCCAATTACAGCAGACTTAAAATGGATTTTAGTATCCATCTCATCAAATTTCTGGATAACATATTATTTAGTTCCATAAGGAAAGACAAGAAATTACTTTTAGGGTTCCTCAAACTCAATATGGAGATGGTAATATCATGCAGACCTGATACTGATAATTGCAGTGACGGAGTCCAAAGAAAATACTCTGTAATTTTCACCAAAACCACTTAGACCTTTGGAGACATGTTGCTGAAACTCCACTCTTCTTGTTTGATGGCATCCAGAGTGAACTGCACAGTGTTATCACAATATTATTTCCCCATATAACCTGAGTGGTTTAATAGTCACGCTTCAGAATTTTCTTCAAATGAAATCTAAAAGCAGTCCAAAAAATGGAGAAGATGTAAACATCAGGGTCTACATGACAGAGGTATTTATGGGAGTTTTTTCCCCTAAATACAACTTTGCTAATGTAGCAAGATCTGTTTTCTAATCCTAAGAAACATGTGTAAGTCCCCCAGATTCTTGGGGGGAAAAAAAAAAAGGAAAAAAATAATGAATAATGGGACAGTGGGTTAAGTGCTCCTATCACTTTTTCAGTTGTTTCCATTCTGGTTCTGTTTCACAACCTTTGCCTCCACTGACTTCTGAATGAGGTTTATCAAAGGGACAATTGGATTATAATTGTATCAGAGAAAATCAATAAATAATATTGAGAAGTGTCGCTTTCCAGAAGGGAATATTAATACTTTTTTGGTGTCTGTTGCATAATAGTTTTCAGTACTATAAATTCCTTTTTTAGAAGCCAATGCAGTTTTTGTTCCCAAGGATAAGCTTTCAGATTTTTTTAAACTGTATCATCTAGGGAACCTTGAATTACAAACATCAAGAAGTATGACTGCAATATTTAAAATATTAGAAAATTCAACTAGACTGGAAACATAGAGAGAATTCCTTAGGCTTTGGAATACCGTTCTGAATTAAAAATCTCCCTTGGCTGTTAATATCCACAAGTCAGTAAGTTTATATGTTAGGCTAATTCCATGTGATGACAGCAAGCAGTCCCACACTGACAGAGGCTGACATTCAGTACAAGTACCGCAGAAACCACATGGAGTTTCTGTCAGTAACAAAATACATGTTTTCAGTTGAAGTCAGTACCTGCTAGTATGCCAGAGTGCCAGCAGCCAGCTCTGAGCACATTTGCTGCAAATTTTTAAGACTGTCATATCACAAAATCAAAATTGCTCAGTGGTTGCCAAATGTTAGCTCATTAAGCTGAAGGAATTACTGAGTAGCCTCAGAAAAGAAAACAAGTTCAGAGAGAAGTATATGAATAAGACAGTATCTGATGTCTGACTTATATGGAGCCTGGTACTTCAGCAGTTGTTCCATTTGCTCTGTCTTAGACAAGGTTTTCAGGTTTAGAATATTCAAGAAAGCCTGGGATGCTGTTTTCTTAGTTACTGCTGATCCTCCGAAAGGCAATGGCTTGCGATATTGACAATGAGATTTTTTTCCAAGAAATGAAAAGTAAAAACTGTAACTAAATCTACTCCAGGAAATAATTATCTACATAAATAATATGAATTGAGTTGTCAATCAGCGTGCCTAGGGAATGTTTTTGATGTACTATGACCAAAAGAGAGGTGATTTCAGGTGCAATACCTAAAACTACCATATTGGTATATTCCTTTGGGAATTTCCGATTAGCTTCACTTCCTGATTTATCATCCAGTGAAAATGATTATTTTTGAAAAGCCTCAAAACACAGTCCTAATACTGGCAGAGATGTGGAAGCCCAGGAAGGTAGGGAACAGAGGCAGGTGAGGAGTAAGGAATAAATGGGTCAGTGGAAGTGCAGAACATGTACCTGCTTGCTGCTGTTCTTTCCTTTTCTTAAATATCAGAAAAAGAAAGCTGCTTATCTGCTACTACTGTACCAAAAAATATACTATAACATCAATTTATTTAACTGAGTGTACAAGTAGTCAACATTAAGCAGATTTATGGTTTTAAAAATTGTTATATTGTATGTAGCTGAGGAAATTTCTTCTAGATAAAGCTGCACTTCAGCTACACAAGGAGTGTATATGGGAACTGCTTTATAGAACCATTTGGCACATGCTCTGCTTTTAGATTTGTGCAACTGAAATCACATTTTACGGCACTACAGCTATAATTTAAATCAGCTCTTGACCTAACTGTTCTTCAAACAGCTGCAGCATTCCATGGCAATGGCAAAACACCACCTGACATTTCCAGTGTTAGGATATAAATCTAGGATATTACATTAATAGCAATCAGCTTCTCTGGACTGAGCTGAAGAGAGTGGAATTGCTGGGCTGGTAGAGCTTTGTGAAAGCCTGAGGTCAAGGCTGCAGTGGGGAGTGCTAGGAAAGAAGGCAGCATGGGGATTCATTTTTGAGGGCCTGTTTAGAGATTGTGAATGTAGATGAAAATTTAATTTTATTTCAGTGGGACTTACTTCCATTGCATCCAGAAGGAAATGTGTGGTTTTGGCTCTCATATAATCGTCTTTATAATGAGTGGGTTTGGAATATGATGTTAATTGACCACATCTAATCACAACACTTTTAAAAGAAACCACTCTGATTAGGCAAGGTGTTATCATTAAAGCTTTTCTTTATAAATGTCTCCATGAAGATCAGATATAACTTTTTCATTTTGACCAGTCTCAGTCTAAATAAACCTGCAAAGGAGATGACCCAGAGAGCAGGCTCTCTTCAGCTTTACCAGACAGATTCAAAGTAGGATTTGCAGGAAGACTGCAGGAGGGTTTGCAGGAAGATGGCTCCATCTACAAATAGAGGCTAATGTGATCACAGCTTCACTGTAGCTCAGGGTGTGGGTTGTAAAGCCAAGTGATTTCAGCCAGGCTCTCTAACCCACATGAACTAGTCAAAAAACACTCCCTAGAGATTTTAGGTTTCAGGGCACTAGACAGCACATCAGCCGGTTTTCACAGATGAAATCTGGACGTGTCCATAACCTCAGGAACAGAACAAGATCTTGGCTTTTCCCAGAACCAAACTATAATCCAAGCCTCACAAAAAAAAGCATGAAAAAAGAAC